>NTHP01000513.1:182687-200557 GCA_003416845.1 Oplegnathus fasciatus | reverse complement strand
GCCGCCAGAGGAAGCTTGCCTTGGGCGCTGAATGTCCTAGGTCCAGCCCTGCCAACAAGTCCCAAGTCAAGTCCTAAGTCAAGAAAGGTAAGTCCAAAGTCAAGCCTTCAAGTCAAAACCAAGAAGTCTTGACTTATGTTTTGAGTCCTAAAGTCATCATGAGCCATTCACCAAATTGAATGCTATTTTCAGTTTTTACACAGTGAGCATAGTAAATTTGCAGAAATAATGAATGCTTTATTTACTACTTAACTTTACCTACTTTACAAAAACAACAACATTTACATGCCGTTTTTGTTGACCACAGCATAGGATGGATGTGATAATTTGAGGTGTCATCTATGGTCTGTTTGTTGGTGTGCAGTGCCAAAGACCTTTACATCCAACATGATTTGCTACTGTCGTATGAATTCAAAGCATATCAGTTGTCAGGAAAATGGGGAGTTGACTCACAGCACAGTTTCTTTTTTAATAATCTTTGGGTTTGGAGAGAATATTAAGTCATTCCAAGTCAAAAGGCTAAAGCCCTGGTGAAGTCATGAGTCACTGGTGTTCATCAAAGTTGCATATCTATTTAGATTTTTTCAAATCAAGTCCAAAGTCATCAAATTTTTTGTTTGGGGTCAAACCAAAAGTCAGCGCACTGGAAATGTTGCTAATAATCCCTCATTGCACAGGGAAACTGTGTGAGACCAGAACTACATTAAGTAAGGTCGTTTCGGTAATAATACAGTTTGCCTTCGTTTTCTTTTCCAAATAAGTTTGGCAAACCTGCAGTTTGTTCAAAACTCTGATCAGTTGACTGCTCATGTTTCAAACTTCTTTTTAGCAATGCTGTCATGTTCCAAGGTCTCAGCCAAAATCAACACCCAAGTTGTAATAAACCGCAACTATCCTTTACAGTGCCACCTACAGAAACTCCAAGAGGGACAAGCTAAGAAAGAAGAAGGAAGCATAATTTGATTGACAGATGATCACTAAGAAATGCAGTCAAAAACAACAAGAAAACATCTTAACCATTAAAACCTTAGGAGGTATAACTGTATATCTTCAAAAGTCAAACCCTGCAGTGTATGTGTGTGTGTGTGTGTGTGTGTGTGTGTGTGTGTGTAGGGGGAAGGAAACTATTTAGAAATGAGCTGGTGACTGAAAATCACCAGTCCAATTATGAAAGCCCTGCATGCTTTGTACCCACAAACAATAAAAGAGGCCCGGGCATAAAAAGCGGTTTAACTCAAGCGTTTGTCGCAGCCAGACAGGTTGACATTAGCAGACGGAGACGGAGTCCCAGGCAGCTGAACATTTGAAAAACAAATGACAGCTAGAGTCTCCATTGCAGTTTATTTCCTTCCAGCATAGCCATCTGTGCCTTTCTTAAAATCAACACTTCCCTACAGAATTTACTGTAGTAGCTTTCTCATAAGTTTGGCCTCCCCTTCAAAAAAAAAAAAGGGAAAGCTCAAGTGCCAGGGCAGACTAACATGACACTTAGTTTGCCCAAGCAATCGAGACAGACTCTGTCTGTGGAATAGATTGCCAAATCTTCAAATCGAGCCGAGAGAAAGTAAACTCCAATCCTTCTCCTATCTCACGGCTGAGGCCATTAGCTGCCACCTAAAAAAATCGTTAGCGGTTTCTCTCAAATCCCTGCGGTTCATAAAATATTCACCTGTTACTGTCGGCAAGGTGGCTGGGCACCGCGAGGTTATTTAAGGGCAGGGACAGAGATGCCCCCTGAGGCCTTGCGGGTGCGCAAAGTCGCACGGCCTCAATTAATCTCCGTCAGCCCTTGGACAATGTGACCTATACCTGTCCCTCCTCATGATGGGGTTTAATGGGAGTAGGTGGCTTTGACTTGGCCGCCATCATCCACTCAATTTATGGATATCCTATAGGAGCTGCTGTGCTGAGCCTGAAGGTGGGGCGAAGTATTGATTTAGTGTTCTGAAATACAGGCATTAAATCAGCCATTCACAGAGTTAGTTCAAAAGTCTATTACTCCCATGCTTTTGTGTGCAGTCTCCGCCAAGGATGAGAAGGAGAGCTGAAATAATGTCATTTAATAACCCAACACCTCCTTCTCTTCAACTCTCTGCGTCTCAAAGCCGACACGTACACCCTCTGAGCTGCATTAGCTTGAGCTGTTGTGCGGCACTAGCTGCCCGCCATCATTAGAGTGGCCCGCTAAGCAGCCAGAAGAACACAAATAAACAAGATCAAGGAATGAGGTCAATGAATTAAGTGAAGTCCCTGTCATGCCCACATTGTCTAATGCTGTCTGAAGACATCCAGCTCAGGCCATGCCTGAACAAAAACAAGCCACCCCACCCCCTCGCATATTAATACACGCACGGGCCTTACGGTACACAGTGTCGATAGTGAAGTAATGAATGTTTTTCTTTGTGTGTGTGGAAGGCGTACTGTATCTGTTATCTAATGTAGACAACACAAGCACCCCGGGGACTGCGCTGGAAACTGTGAAGGAGAAACAGGACATTTCGCTCTGTAATGATGTATCCCAGTGCTGGGCACAAGACCATGTCCTTTCTTCAAATGGAGATGCACCGCGCAGTGGAATTAAATCATGTTTGTCACTTGAAGAAAGCGTTGGACACCATCACGTCCCACTAATGGTCTGCCTGTGGAAAAGGCCATGAGGCAGGCAGCGTAGCGATGTCAAAAAATAAATAAAAAATGGAATAAACATGCGCTGCATCATTATCTCTGGGTCTCGCTCTCTCCTGCCGCCTTGCTCGAGGTTGTGCCCACTGTCCGCGGTCGCACAGTTGGTTCCGTGCCACCCCGCAGACGGCGAGCCTCATGACCGGGCCGAGCCAGATAACACTTCACCTCTTGTTAGCATCACAGCTAGATTCGAGCAAGAGGCTGAGATGCTCGGCGCAAGGCCACCGTCGATGCATCGCCCCGGAATAATGTTCCAGCATGTGGGTCTTTCCATTCTTATGCATGTGCTTGTTTGCTAGTGTTTTGGTGTATACTAAGGAAAGAGAAGGAGGGGAGAGAGAGCTAGAGATTCCGGGACGTGCAGGTTTTATAAAACAGACAGTGGATTCTCTCTGTGTGTGTGTTTTCTAATCCACTTATGTTTGCACCCTTAGGCTATCACAGAGTGAAGTTCCAGAAGGGAGCATTGCATTAGGCTAACCTGCCAGCTAATGCTTTATTCAGCCCTGACACAACAAAATGAATCACTCACTTTCAGAGAGATGAAACACATAAATACATCTGGACCAAACAGGGTGCTCAAAATGGGATTACTCTCTTTGGTCAGAATCTTGAAATCCACAGTCTCTCGGATAAGGGAGAAACCCAGTAGTTGCTTCGCCTCCAGTGGAGCTCTGTCGTAGCCAAAGGGTAAATTAACTACCAGTTAACTGCTCCATCTGGCTTCAAGTCCCAAAGAGTAAGGAGATCCATGCAGTTGTGCACTGTGCAAGCCCCCAACACATGATTTATACTTGCAATTACTGTAAATCTGAGAGGTGATTTATGACACTCCTTGATGCTGGTGACACAGGCCGTGCAGCCCATTTGAAGACGGACGGTGTCTTTTCTGTCCTGATTAAGGGGAGAATAATTCATCGCCGACTCAACGAACATGGGTGTCACCTTTGAAAGCAGCCAGATCTCAGCGTTCAGCAGTCTGCGGAGTCTTTGTAGCCTGCAGTCATGCTGCTGGACACGTCTTTGTTTGCGCTTGAGCGTAATCAAGACTGACAATACTTGCACTTACAGAAACACACGCCTTAAAAGATGAGTTGGGAGATGAAGAGTGCTTAGTCAGTGCTCAGTGCCTGAATATGTCGCCGCAGTGTGGGAGGGCTAGATCTGCTTGGGTGCCCAGGTCAAAGGTCACCTAACAGTGGACCAAGAGGAGTGTGGTCTCTTGAATTATGGAGTTACATCCCACATTAGTATGGAAATGGTAGCTTTCATAGGCAATCAGATGTCTGAGAACCCGTTGAGTCCGTCTGGAGGTCAGAAGGTCTTCCGAGTTGGCGTCCAGGAAGTAATCTCAGTCATTTGCCCCAGGTGAACACTATCAGATGCACCTGTCATTGCAGAATAGGAGTGAGACTGGGGACACATAAAGCTAAAGAGGAGCTCAGTCTGGCGATAGGGATATAAGGCTTTCTCCGACCCTCAGGCTAGATTCTCTGGTAGGGCTGAAGTGGATTTCTGAGGAGAATTAGGGCCTCTTAATCTCTTTTGTCACTGTTCTGCAGAATTCAGCCAGGAGACAATGACTATTTCAGAAAGAAAGGGACTGATTTTCCACATTAAATTCAATAATGGTACTCCATGGTTTAATCATTTTGTACCCTAAATAACAGAAAAATCAGCCACTGTCAAAGCTGGCAACATCTCATGGCGCAGAAGCACATAGTGAAGAAAGTTCTCACAATCCCTGCCGTGTATGCTTATAAACCTGTAAGTTAGAATGTACGCAGGCATATCTGTCACTGATTCTTTAATCTACCATTTATGAAACACGACCAAGGCTTTTGGATTCTTTCTGCAGTAAGAACAGCAGGTAACGTCGCTGCACCGAATCTGAACGTACATATCTTTTCGCCATGTTACTACCCCAAGTGGCGACTATATGCGAATACTCCACATTCGTAAGCATTCCCAAAGTCTTTTGCAGATGCTGCGCCTCAGCAGTGATTAGCATGTAGTACTAGGCAGGCGTCTTGGAGACAGACCAAGCTGCAGCCCATAGGGAATGAATGGATGCGATCTCGAGTAATCCCGGATCATCCAGGCCCTGATTGAGGTAAGAGCCTGTGCATCTCCATGCATCACCCATCCCTGTTTAGCTACCCAGACACATTAATGCCAGCCATGCATGGGAAACAATCAGGGCCCGCGGACATAATCCTCACCCGAAGCTGTGTAAATAACTCGGTATGGCTCAGAGGGGGGTTATGGCGGCAAAGTCACATACGGAATGCGAGGGATACAGTTTTGGCATTCATGAATCCTTGCGTTCGGCTGACGGAGCTTTGCAGCAAAAAGCTACTGGAAATCACTCAGTGTGCATCAGCATGAAAGCTTCTTTGAAATGATCCAATTATAATGCAAACAGCTGCGTGTATACAGTATTTATGTATGTGTGAGTACATACTTGGGTGTATGCATGTTTAAAGGTGTCTGTACTTTTCCCCACTCTGTCAGCACTCTGGTTTGACAGAGAGCTGTAAGTGAAAGGACAGGGCAATATTACTGGCTGTTTGTTTGGCGCGTTTCCCCCTGTCGCTCTGTCACTCTGGCTCAGCATCAGAGCCTCTGACTGAGATGCTCTGACGGCTCCTCTGTCACATCGGAAGCGTGGCGGGAAGGCTGACTGATGGCCAGGACAGGCAAGAGGTGCAGGCTGGTGGGTGGGTAGCAGCAAAGCACAANAAAAAAAAAAAAACATGTGTCTTTGTGTGCATTAGAAAGCACAGGCAGGAAGAAAAAAATGTGTGACGCTGGGGAGGTGCAGTGAATGTGAATGTGCATGCATGTAAGGGAGGAAGAAAGAGATGCCTTCAGCTATTCCTGTTTGTCTGCTTCTATGGCTTGTAGTTCTGAGGCTTCGTGCTGCTTGGATCATGCTGGAGCTTCAGCCAGTTCTTCCAAAAGAAAAAAATTCTCCTCTATGATATGGCCGAGGTTTGAGTGGGGGGTGGTCATCCAGGCCCAACGCTGCTGATCCATTAGCAACCACACACTTCTAATGAGCAGCTGATCCTTGAGGAAACCCGGCGGCAGAGGGCTTTGCGTGGGAAACAGCACAGCTACCAGCCATCTCTGGCTTCATGTGTTATTCATAAAGACAGGGCACTGACACTGCAGGGTTGCCAACTTTGTGTCTGTGAAAAAATGTTTTCCAAAACTTATAAAGCCCACTTTATACATTAGGCTTGAAGCTGCATTAAGCAGTCTTACTTCTATCGACCGCTACTGGCCAAAAGAAAGACCTCAGGCAATGCTGATAGAAGTTGTAAATACTGTAGATAGTATAGAAACAATAATGTCATTGACTAACTGTCACTGAGATATAAAAAAAACTGTGAGGTGAAAAGATAATATGTCACCATGCAAAATACTGTGATAAATACTGTAATAAAATGCTGCTTTGTCACTGTCCTATTCTGGCTTGAGAACAAGGCGTTTTAGCTTTCGTGGCTGAAACTCACTCATTGCACCATCCATCAGTGAGCTGAAAATGCCAGTAGGTGGAGGAGTGGAGGGGGGACTGGGGGTGGGACTGTTCCACAACAGAAAGCGGGACTAAAAGTGAGTTCTGAAAGTCCGAAATCTCAGCGCCGGGCTGAGTAACTGTCGAGTCATTGGTATTAAATTTCAATCATTTGCAGGTTTTATATTGTGATACTTTCATAGATTTCCCTGCCCCTGTTATTTTTGGACATTTGTCATTTTCTTTGAGTAAAATAAGTGGCAGATGAAATAAATGACACACAGAGCTTAGCCTTAACATGTCCACACTCCACTTTGCCGCCTCAGTCGTTAGCGCTGTCGTTTCACATCGAAAAGGCTCTGAGGTTAATTGGAGTTTATTGGTCTCCCCATGTCTACGTGGGTTTTCTCCAGGTGCTTCGGTTCCCTCCCACAGTCCATAGTCAGGTTAGATGAAGTGGAGACTCTAAACTGATCATACCTGTCATTATGGTTGCCTTACTTTGTGTGTCAGCCCAATAACTCACCCTACTTCTCTCCAAATGTATGCCAACTGAACATATAGACTGTAAAACATTATTTCCTTTTAATCAAATTATTTTGTGGATTGTGGTATTTGTAATTGCCTATAGCTACTTATAGCCAACGTGCATATAACTATTCCCCTTTTCTCACTTTGCCACTGCTGCCTGTGAGCAGTAAGGTCTGTTTAAGCATTTTACATTACTACTTCCCTATAATGATCTTATTAACAATACTACAACATCCATATGTGTGTCCAGTTTTGTATGTTACAGTTTTCATTTTCTGTATAAGAGCACCTGGTGTTTCTTGTGAGCAGATTTCATTTAATAAATAATAATAAAAAAAAAGAAGAAATGATGTACTACACAACAAAAAGCTTTCTTAAAACAAGTGGAATAAAGTACCAGTGTTTTGGACGTATTTTGACAGAGCACAGAATAAGGCACAATGCTGCAGTAGAGTCAAGAAAAATCACACTCAACTTTGCAAAATTCTTGAAACAAGTTCATTTGCATTTAAAACATGTTGGAGATATCTTACAGTACTGGCATAAATCATTTTACTTGTTTAAAAAAAAAGTGAGGTTTTGGGTGTTTAATAAGACAAAAAGTACTTGATAAAACAGGGATTTTTTTGTCATGTACATCTTAAATTTTTAATGTTACCGTATGGATCACATTTCCACTACATGCCTGAATCTTTTCTGGGGGGATAAGGTTTCTATGAGAGCTACACGAGGTGTGGATGTCATCTCAGTGGCAGAAACATGCACTGAATGCAGATAAACAGATACAGACATGTACACACACATCCACACACACACACACACATCCTAAGTCTCATCTAAGAAGACAGGGGAGACTAAGCCCTGAGGATAATGGGCAGACAGTGCTGTGTGTCTTCTTTCATTTTGGCAGTAAGAGAAGAAATGAGAGTTAAGACACTCAGGAGACACATTCTTCAAGTAGACAGATCGCTTCTACAAATACACCCGGTCCCCTGTGGAGGAGCACATTCCTCAGAGAAGACGCTTCTCTAAAGATATTCAGCCGAATTTACTAGAACATCAGAGGGAAGGGGAAGAAGGGGAGCAATAACCACCCTCATAAACCTGTCTTTACTTTAGAGTATTGACTAGAATAAACCCACACAGTGCCTCAAAAGCAACAGGCAGCGTTCACTGTTGCAGAGTCCTGGGATATCTCTCAGCATGGGCAGCCTACTTAGCGATATAACACATTCCTCCGAACCCTTGAGAATGATTATAATTAGACTCTATTGTATATGAGTCATTGAAAAAGTGGGTAATTTATTTGCAAGAGGGATGATGTGCCAACTATTGGCCAGCAGCTCCTTTTCCTCTGTCCTCCCTTAATAGAAGCACTGATCATCGGTTTGTTAATGAAGCATCAATGATTGCTGGTGCATTTTTCCTTTCTGTATTTTTGGGGGTAGAAAAGCTGCTGTTAGGGACAAAATACCACCAATTTTCTCATTTTCCACTCGCCACTCAATAAAGTGAAGTCTATGATCTGTCAGAGCAGGACTGTAATTATCATCCATTTCAACAAGAATCTAGAAACTTGGCAATCAGCACTAAATAACATGAAACATTACAACCATAGATTACATAGTGTGACGTTCTACAATAAATGGATTTTTCAACATTTTTGATAATCACTCTTATTCATGGCTGAGGGTCTTCGCAATCAGATCCACTTGTGTTATTGGCTGAAGTAATCAAGCCCATTCCCGTGTGATCTGCACAGTCAGGTTTAGAGACGGGAAAAATGACAAACACAGCACAGGGGCTAGTGTGGTGGGAAATCTATAGGTAGAAAATAGCGCATTGGCCAAGAGAAGTAGAACACAAACTGTGAAGCGGACCAAAAAGTTATGCTGAGTTCAGGTGATAATGGAAAGTGGGATGTGGCAATGTTATTCCTATCACTTGGAAGCATTCGCGTTGTCACCAAACTGCCAGCATCCCACTTGGCAGCTCGTACTGTATTTACGGTAAATCCGACCTGACGTGAATGCAGCATAAACCTGACTGATATATTTACAGCCTCCTGCTCGCATTAGATGCACCAGTCTTGTTTGTGAAGAGTCTAGCAGTGGTGACAGTTTACATTTATCCCAATGGACACACTGAGCGACACAACTGAAACAGGATTTGACTGATACGGATTTCTGAAGTGCAATATACTTTTTTTTTTATTTTATTTAATGCTGGTATGCTACCGTGCACCTATTGATTTAACCATTGTCTTGTTAATTTAGTGTTTTAACTTCTACTCAACTGTATCCCGTCAGGATGAAAAGGTATCTCATACGGCAGTTAAGCTATCATGAGTGTAGCCCCACTGAAAAATCCAATAAAGACAAAAATCACATACAATACCTCAGTCTCAGTGCCAACACCAAAACAACAATTTTTTTATACCTTAGTTTTTTTTTTACAAAAGCACAAGAACTTTGCCCGAATAAAATCATCTACAAATAGCAAAACTGTGATTTAAATCAGGAATTATCCAATCAGAAAATAAAAGTAAAAATAAAGAAGATTACAACTCTGACTGGATATTTGATGTCAGCTTTTCAAAAGATGATACTTGGGGCTACACAAACACTTCATAAAAGTATTGAGGTTTGATACCCAGCCTTCCTCTTCAATGGTACCAAGGCTAGTAACTAGGGTTAGGATTTGGTTTGGGTTCCATGGCCAGTTCCATTTTGGATCTGGTTCCTGGTTGGCCAAACACCTACAGTAGGTTCATCAGGCTCTGAGGCTAACAAATCTCTTAACAAAGCTTTTACGTATTTCATATTACATAGCGTTCATCTCGTTTTCAGGTTATAGCTACAGGTTGTTCACATTAATTATGCTGCCACTCAAAACTTGTCAGCCATATAAGGTAGTTAGGGGTCTTTGAGTTTTAGTTAATAACTTTAATTACTTGAAAATGTTGAAAGCTGAACCTGTTCCAAAAGGACTGAGATTTTATAAGAGGATGCTAACAAACCCCATCTATAAATACAACAATAATAACTAATCATAGTAATGCATACTTGAACAGCAGTTACAAAAGCTTGCATTAAAATCAAGGCAGATTAAGGACACCCCTTAGATAACAGGAGTTGCAGATCAATGCTACGATAAATATGCACCATGTCCAGCATACCACAGGTGGACGACACTACCTGTCTGATATTCATATTTTTAATAAAAGGCCTGTATCAGCAGACCAATACATCAGCCTAATAGTCACGACATGTCGCTCTACTCTGCAGCCACGGAGCCTGGAGGTGAGAGATCAGGTCCACGGATCATCAATCAGACCAGAGTTGTGAATCTTCTTCACGTTCACTCCAAGGTCATGCTGTACAGTCCTGGAAAACTCTTCACTCCAGGACACAGTTCTTGGGTTTGTCCATTCATCATCAGTAACCCCGGGGCAAGTCAGCAGACAGGCCCATTCAGCCGTGCCCCCGTGAAATACCCCACAGCCACATCAGGTCTGCGTTTGAGACGGACTTTTGGTAAGCTGTGCTACTTGGAGGGCCTCACTTTGGGGAGGATGCCCCAGAAAACTAGCTGAGCTCATCCCCAAGTTGAAAGGGGCATCTTTAACTGAACTCTTATATATAGACAGACACAGCTATAGCGTACACACAAACTGCTTCCTGTCTTCCGCACCTGGTTTACAAAAATGAAGTGTCTCCCTTGGGTGTTTCGAAGTCTTGAAAGAAGGCCGAGACGGCAGAGGGCCAGGAGAATAAATAGATTGCGCTCTCTTTCTCTCTCCTCGTCTGCATGTAAAGACACTCAGCATGGATATTTTCCACACGGGGAATTATATAGTCCCAGTTTTACAGTATCTGTGGACTGGTTTGACTTTGCATAAGCGACACAATAAAGAAGACAAATCAGACGCGATTCCTGCACTATCTTGACAAACGACCACTTTCTTACCAGGACGTAATGGTCTCTAAAATGAGCCTTATGCTGTCGTGCACGTTAATGAGAAGCCTCCCTTCAGTGCGACTTCTCTCTATGTGTGTTTGCTCTGATACACATAGTCCCACAGATGGAGCTCCGCCAAGGGGACCATGCAGCTGCAGACAGTGTCTCTGCTGTGTTCGAACAGTGGACAACAGGCTCTCTATCCTTCACACAGTCACTAAGTAGCCCTCTCATCTTCCTCCTCTCCTAATCTCTGTCTCTTCTTCACTCTCCCTTCGATCTGCAGCTGAAGACAGATATATTGTTATTGAGGCATTACAAACTTTCTGCTCTGTTATTTCTTCCATCCTGTACTTTTTCCATCACTGAGACTCTTTGTTCCTTCAGCTTATTGTGCTTCTCTTTCTGCAGCAATCTTTCTCTGTCCATCCCTTCCTTTCAGTCTCCTGTAGACTCTGATAATGAGAGAATACGGTTTTGCTTCCCTGCTCTCGTTTTCTCTGCGAGTAGCATGCTGCTTTGCCATTGCGATATGGGGTTTAAATCCTCCAGCACAGCCCGCCGGCACCGCTGCAGCTACCCACTGGGCCGGAATAAATCCAGGAGCCTCCAGTCTCGCCTCTGAATGGGCCCACGCCCCTGAAAGCGAGCCCAGAACAAACCCCCCTCTGCATCAATCCAGCAGCAATGAACCCAAAAGGCCTTCCTTTGGGAGGTTTAGCTTCCCTCCCTCCCTTGCCTGCACTGCCTTCACAAAGGATGATTTCAGCTGCCTAATCAACTAGAAAAAAAACTCGTGCCCTCCTCCCAGTTCCTGCTACAACCACATCTCCTCCTCCTCACCCACCACGCAAATTTCACATGCCACTGATTTTGTTTTTCATAACATGAAGGGAGAGGGCGATTGCTCCAAACAACATTTTCTCCCAAGCATATTTGAAATGTCAACATCATTAAGACCAACTGTCAAATTTAGTGACAGTGAAAAGGGCCCCTACCTACCTAATCATTATAACCTCATGCCAAGTCTTTAAAAATCTGGGGGAAAAGGTTGTTTTTCTGTCACAGCTCCACAGGCTTACATCCCCGTCTGCATCCGCAAGGGCTCAAACACCTGTGGTAATGATCTCAGTGACAGAATCAGGCAATTACTGGACATTTTTATTCATGCCCCGGGCTAGGTCAAAACTCACACACCCACATACACCCACATGCTCACTGAATCCTTTTTCTTTTCTGCGCCCCTCCCCTCCCAACAGACACCTGGTCAGAATTTGGGCAGAGCAAACAGCCCCGGTGCCCTCTGGCGAACCCCGCCGCCAGTATCCCCACGAGTCCCCGGGTCTTGTCTTGCACCAGCAAAAGTTAGAGGTCAGTCCTGAGTCAAGTGTCAGCTCCAGAGAGTCAGGGCTTCATACCCCAGCTTCAAAGCTGGACAGGCCACAGGAAGCGCTAACACAGCAGCACATGTTGTTGATGCAAGTTTGTCTTCAAACTATGGTTAGACAGACACATACAGGTATATGCTGAAGTTGATTAATTGTAGACTTGTCTATGGGAACCCCTTATCCCGAGGTGAGCTTTACAAGAAGGAGTATCAGCAATAGTCCTAGTAGTATCATTACTAGCAGCAGCAGCGGTAGAAGCACTTGTAAATGCACTAAGAGCAACACACACCAGCTGCATATGACGTGCGTTGGCCAATCAGGTTATCCCAGTCCAAGATGTCATCTCCAAATTGCTTGTTTTGTCTGACCAACTGTTCAAAACTCAAATATACTCAGTTTACTATCACATAAGACAAAGAAAAGCAGCAAATCCTCACAATTTAGAAGCTGGAACAAGGGAATGTTGGCATCTGTGCGTGAAAAATTACTTAATTAATTCATTGATTATTAAAATAGTTATTGATAACTTATCGATAAATTAACTAATCGTTTCAGCTGTAGTCTGCATTCAAACAGTGTGTGCTACGGGCATCAAATGACACGAAGCAGCAGGTACTTGTTGCATTTAGTAGCTGCAAGTAACACAGCAGAGGTATCAGTAATAGTAGCAGCATTAGTATTATTATTATTTGTAGTATGGTAGAAAAAGCATTGGCATTTGGAGCATTGGTAGTAATAGTAGCAGCAGCACAGTACTAATAGAAGTAGAAGGAGTAATAGAGACAGCGGCATTAGTAGAAGTAGAAGCATTAGTGCTGTACTGGTAGTCATAGTAGCATTAGTAACAGGCATCAGTAGAAGCATTAGCAGTCGTCTTAGTTAGTAGTAGTAGAAGCAGCGACAGCATTAGTACTCTGCAGCATCAGCAGCGTTAGAAGTCGAAGTAGTACCAGTATTAGTAGTAGTAGAAGTAGAATACCTAGTGGATGCAGCAGCATCAGCACTTATCAGTACTATTAGTAGAATTATTAGTAGCATTTGTACAGCATTAGTAATAGTAGTCGCAGCAGCAGTGATGCTGGTGGTGGTATATGGATCAAAAATACCTTAAAAGCCTTTCAGTGACACAAACGTCAGAAAAAAAAGATTTAACACTCAACACTCAAAAACGTGCACTTTAGCTTTTTCCCTCCTTACCTAAGCATATGTGTCGGTCAGTATTTGTGTGTCAGTGTGCACTTTCTCACATGGCTGCAAGGCAAGTTGTGATGCGAGGCATTCTTACATCTGTGCTGCAGTAAGCAGTCCAGTAGGTGAGCAATTCAAGCATGCCTCTAGCCCAATTAAGCACAAACAAATCAACTTCATTAGGCAGGAGACCGCTTAGCTCAGGAGTTACAGTAAACCACCCTAAACATGCTGGCAATCCCTGGATATGACAAACTTGTTAGCCTTCACTCACATGGTGGCCGATGTTTTCAGTACCCCCGACCTCACCCCACCCATACTGTGCCCAGCCAACCGGCCACACTAAACCTTCTATTAGTGATTCTACTTATGCTCTCACTTCTTTGCCTCCACAGATTCACCCTGCCTTGTACTGTAATCCCTCTCCAGCGGATTCTTAATTAAACATTGACAACGCACGGGGTCAAAGATGTCACCCAGGCGGCAAGGACGCGTAGGCAAAAGGAGGCTTGCGCTCGTGTCGGACTGCGCCACAGAGCTCGTTACTCAACCCCTCTTCCTTTCTCTGAAGACGGAATAAAAGAGAGCTGTCATTTTTGACAAGATTCCTAATCTGCGCCCCCTATTTATTGCTCCACCCTCCCTAAATGCACTCATGCGTACACAGACTGAGGACAAGGCGCATTCACACGCAAACACTGCTTAACTCAACCGTTACTGTCCTTGGCTGCAGCCTCGGAAATGAAGATGTGGCTTACTCTATTACCATAAAGTAAGCGCTGCCGTAAATCACTTTCTGGAAAGTGAGGAACTCTCTCCCTCCTCCACTCCCTCCCCCATTCTCTCTCTATGATTGGCAGGTTTAATTAACAACAGGTCTTCCGGCCTGGCAGAAAGTGGGTGACAGAGTTGGCGAGTGGTAGGGGGAGGAGAGTGGAGGGGGAGTGAATGTGGAGATATGAAAACAATACATAGCCTACTTTTGTGTGCATATAATTAGAGGCGTCTGAGACTCGCTAGAGAACTGCGTGGGCGTGGCTGCACGGATTCAGGCAGAAGCAATTTATGTGCAAACCGTCCCTTAGGAGTGACAATGACAAACATGTCATGCATTGTTCTACATGTGCATTCCTCTTGCCCACTAACCACATCGGGGGCCACTGTCACCCCTTCCTGCACTTAAGCAACAGACCACTAACTAGTTTAAGTTGTTAAGTACATGACATACAATATGAATGGAAGTGGCAACAATTCGGGATGTCAGGTAGCAAATTTGCACAACTAAAAGTAAAAATGACCTTCCTCTGGCAGCTGAGTCAGGAAATTGTTGCTGAAGCACAGCTTTTTCCTGCCATGTCCTCAAGGTTTGATACTTGGTCCCAGTCTCCTCTGCGTTTATATGTTCCCTTTAGGCCACATTATCCATAAGGACAATATTTCTTTTTACAGTTATGCTGACAACAACTAGCTTTACCTACATTTATAGCCCTGTAACTATAATAAATTAACAGACTCGAATAACTGCCTCCAGGACATCAATTCCTGGATGGCTCAAAACTTTCACCAACCCAATGAGAACAACTCTTATGTTAACTCATGGCACTAAAAGTAGGCCTATACATAGGTTTTTATATGAAGGCATACATATATGTACATAACACAAATGAACCCTTACTCAATTCAAAACACACTGGAGTTTTACTGATACAGTCTAACTTGGACAAGTGGCTAATGTTAGCTCATGTTGACTAACTTTAGCTTAATGTTGCTGGGTAACAGATGTCAGTGAGTCGGTTCATAGACATTTGAAATCTTCCCTTGTAGTGCTACTCTTAAAGGGGAATTCCACCTATTTTACACATCACAGTCTTTTCACAGGTGTTGGGGAGTGCTACTGCAAGTCAAAGAAAAGAGAAAATGAAAAAAAGAAAACAGTTGAAACGGAATAACACACGCAAATCTGTCCAGTCGAGTTGTGGGTAATGCAGGCGCCAGATTTTGACAATGAAGATGAATGCGTGGCATAAAAAAGAGGATGTTTCTGGTCGTGCTGCATTGATTTTGATCAAGTCACCCTGCTGGAAATTTCACCTGGCTCTAATGGGCCTAAATGCTGTTTCAGAGGCTTTTCTACCCAGATGATTACATTTTGGAATAATATTCAATACACAATTACTGTGGGAACAGTTTTGACATTAAAATGATCGGTGCTGTCATAATATTAACATCTCAACCCTCAAAAATCCACAGTGGCTAAACCCTGCTTTAAACCCTAAATTGTTTTGGTGACCAATCAAACTTAAAAATTAATTGTAACTACCTTATAAAATATAGGTGCCATCTTCAAAAACCGACATCAGTTTAACTCTGCGAGTAACCTATTTCTAAAGCTGGTGCTCCTCCTGTGGCAGAGAATTTCCTTCAGTTCTATAATACATTAACACCAGCAAGGAGCTTCCACATGAAACACAGAATGGGGGAAAAAAAGTGCAGCCTTTGATTACAAGCTTTCTGCTGCTCTCATCACTTTTCTAGGTCAATATACAGGAAGCTGTGTTTAAACCAACTCACAAACAACATATGTCAACTGCAGCCTTATGCAAGGGCAAACAAAGTAGATCTGTTTTCAATGTCTACTCAGGTCATCCCTGCATCATCCCTCCAGTGTCTGGGCCAGCCTCATCATCCTCTCATGCCCTATTATTACTGTGTATGGGCTCGGTGACCCCGGCCACAGTGCCATCTGCTCAGACTCTATTGATGCTGAGATTAGGGGTGTAGGCCAGGAGGGCACAGGGACACACATGTTCGGTGGCCGATCTGGAGACGCCTCCCCCGAGTCACTTCTACCGCGGCCCGGCCTGCTAGATCAGACGGCAGAAGGAAGATGAAAGGTGATGCTCAGAGTTGCAGCACAGACAGAAAGCCGACCACCAGCTGATTTCCATGCTGTTTCCCAACAGCTCCTACCGATGTAATCAATAGTCCCCCCACCCCTCCTTCCTGTACTCCACACACTCCTCTCCTCGCCTACTTCCTTCACTTCACTCTATGCCTCTTTTTCTCTGCCTCCTCCTGAAATGCTGCACCTACACTTGAGGGTCTTGCTTATTGAATCAATGATTCAATGCCTCCTGTAACGGCAAGCTTATAAAAACCACAACATCACGCTCTGGGCACCGGCGACGATACATCTCATAAAACAGAATGAGGATTTTAGAGGTATATGCCTCCAATCATTCTTGCCTTGGCTAACGGGTTCCTCTGTGAATGCAAAGATGCTACAGCTCGCTCATTCCCATGCAGGGCGTGATCCCTCAGCTCCTTGCTCATGAATGCAATCCTTTACGTTTATCAGTCTGAGTTCAGAGGCCACGGGAGCCACAACCCCCGTACTCTCTACTGTTGCAGATGGTGTTTGGAAGGCAAACACAGCAGATGCTGGCCCAGGTGCTACTGCATCTTAGAGATGCCAAAATACCGCCATCGTCTGAATCACTGCCAGGGTGGCCCCTCCACACAGAAGTCAAGAGGGAAGATAGAAAGAAGAAAGAGATGGAACTAACAAAAATGCGCAAGCCAAAGAATTTCTAAAAGAAGCAGAGGAAGGCCGGATGGGTTGAGAGGGTCAAGATGGGTAAGCAAGGTTTTAACACTGCCAGGGTTAAAGGTTTAATAATTTCGCATTCAAACCTATTTATCCAGGAAAAGTCAGCTTCTTTCACACATCCTGCTGCAAATTGGCACAGTTCTTCCCAATCACAGTGGGAACTGCTTGGTGTAAACATGTTCAGCAGAAGTGCTTGTACATATTGTGAAACACTTCTCCCCCTTCACCTTTCTAACATCACGTTACCTTACATTCAAATGAGTCAAGTGAGTTCCTGCCGAACTGGTGATGTATAAATAGATTTAACATTTGGGGAAAATGGAGCACTGGTACCGGATCGGTACTCGTTATCGACAGATAACCTGAGCTGAGGTACTGGAATCGGTATCGGGAGAGAAAAGGTTGGATCGATGCATTTCTTTCCCCATTTGAACAGTTATTGCCTCTCGCCACTCTCTATGACGGTGGGTGGGTTTGAACAGGATTGCTGTTCTAAACAGCTATAAACACGTTTGCCTTCCAACGTGGTCGAACAACATATCATACGCACTACCGACCACAGAGCAGCTGCACAGGAAAAGTTTGGGGTTATGTGCTCCAAAGCACCTCTGGAGTAGTTGCAGATGGAGGGGAGAGTATTACTCATCACTTCACCCCCTGCCTCAGCCTGCACTCTGGAGCTCTGACACTTCATGTATACATTACAAAGTAAGAGGCTACGGATAAGGGCAACGTTGAGCCACAAAAACTGGCACTGATCCAAATTTACTTACAGAAGGAGGAAGCGAAGAAGCCGGTGATGAAGATGTCCCGCAGTGATAGCAGACACACAGGTGTTGCTGCTCATGCTGCATAACCTCCCCTGCTGTGCACAGGGGGGTCACTGCTAACCTTGACAGGGGTGAACAGGCGCTGCCGCAGTGCCCTTGTTCGCTCCGTTGAGGGACATGTCATATTATTTATTTAATAATTTGACTTTTTTTTT
>NTHP01000513.1:155343-173110 GCA_003416845.1 Oplegnathus fasciatus | reverse complement strand
CCCCCCCTCCCCCTTTTCCTGCAACGGCTCCGCTACTTTTTTCACTGTCAAGCGAGCAAGCGGGGCGCAGGAATGCGGGTCTGCGGCGCCTCCACGTGGCCAGGAGGTGGATCTCACACCCATGCACCCACAAGGCCTTGCTTGTGGTTTTATCTGCAGTTTCTGGAGGCAGAATGGATCAGCAAACCATTAGACATACAGTAGGTCACCACACTGTCACATTAGAGGGGACATTTTTACTCAATGTTCCCTTTAAGTGCATTTCTGGCTTCCAAACTGCTTCATTCCTGCTTGGCTGTTGCTCTCCATTATTATGCTAAAAACACCAGATTAAATTGTGACTCACTTGTGCAGGGGTACTGAGGGAAGTAACACCTTGCCAAAGGCTACCAATCAGTGTCCATGCTTGATTAATGTATTAATATGATAGAGGAGTAGCTGTTCTCCCTGACTGTTCTCAGTATTTAACACACATGGTTTGTGGCGGCAGGGTGGCATGTTGTGATGAAATGAGACTGACTTTTACCTGGGCAGCTCGAGTTCAAGCCACAGATGAAATGCCTGTAGCAAAGTTGGCTGCTGAGTCCCTTTTTTCCAGCTCCAGCACTGCCGGTCTGCAGCTGACCCTGACCTCTGACCCTGCCCGTGGGGTTTGTTTTAATTAAGCTTTACTTAGCAGGCATCACCTTGTTTAATAGTCTAAGTGTATTTAAAAATCAAATGTTTTATCTATGTTTCTGTCTGCTCTTAAGCACTGATTTATGCTTATTGGTTCAAGTTCAAGTTTATCGTCTATTCTCTCTCTCTCTCTCTCACACACACACACATATGTACATATATACATAAATACATATATATATGTATATATATCAGTATATATTCCTATTGTGCTTGGCCCCAGGTTAGCTTGTGCTTATATAATTAAAGGATTCAATTTTATTAAATTTTAAATGTTATTAATTTAATTTTATAATATTTAGGAATATGCACCATGTAAGTTAGTGGTTGCCAACATGAGGGTTGAGTCCTCTTTTCTCTCTGTGCTTAGTGTACAGTATGTTCAATGTATATATAAAGCCCAAAATAATTCAGTGAAATACACCACGTATGCACAAGATAAACTAAAATTAAAAAAAGTCCTTAAAGCTGCATTTTAACTCAGGTTTAAGTAGCCACGCAGGTGTTGCGTTAAGGCTCTCATCATTTTAGTTTGTAATGTGCTTTAGCAGTGCATGCAATATTAATATATGTGCAAACAACAAGTTGCCTGCTTTGCCCAGTTGGTAATCCAGCCATGCCCACAACTCTTGTCATGAGGGGTCAAAGGCAGCTTCATTTCTACGGTCTACAAGAACCACTGGTGTAAACATAATATCAACTGGAATAATAAAAACATTTTGAGACAGGACCCCTCTGCAAGACATGACCTCAAGATTGTGTAAATCTGTAGGAGCTTCTTTAAGGCCCTTGTCATTATAGTTGATAGCGTGGTTTAGTTGTGCATAAGCAGAAACAGATTTACAATCAATCACATTGTCACAATCTAATTCCAGAGAACCTGGAACCTTCGGGGGGCCGGGACAGTTGCCAAATTTGCCTAGCTAGTAATCCAGTTAAAACACTACAGTGATGGCGATGGTGTCGGCTCATAGAGTGTCTGGTGTGGAGTGCACATTTAAACACAGAGAGTTTCAATACTTTATTGTTATCAATCAGGGATAGATGGATGAACGGCCGGAGGGTTTTTTTCAATACATGAAAAGAACAAAGGATTGCATTCATAAAGTTAAACAGGCCATCGTTATTCTCACTCATATCGGTAATGAATCCACAATCTTGGCATTCAGGTACAGCTTCAGGCCTTACTACACATGGGGCTCTAATGTGAATGCAATACAAAACAATCTATTAAACACGTCAACAAATCCATGAAATATCAACCAGATGAAATAAGATCCTAAGAGTGAAAATTAATTTAACTTTAAATTTAATTTAAGGGCTAACAGGTATAAAGGAGGGATTGATACAACTTCCAGGGAGCCTAGTATATGCAGGGTGAGGTGGTTAAAGGTACAGCCTAAAGCTTTATTTATACTTTTGCGTTAAGGGGTTATGCCGTCCTTACGGCAGCTACTTGCAGGCTCTAATATTACGCCATAGCTGACATGTGCCTCCCCAAAAATGTGACTATACATCAGGAATAAGCCAACTACGGATATACCATGAGAGGACCGCAAGAGCTGGTCAGCATGGACTGCTTGTAATTTCTCCTACAAGTTTCTGATGCTGGTGGAGATTGTTGATAGTGAACGCAACATTAAGGTAGTTGAAGAAAGACTCAGCAGTATTCTCCTTTTCAGTAATATACATATATAGCAAGTCCATTTGCAGACCTTGTGTTCACTGTAATCCGACGATTGTCTGTATGAATGACATAAACACAGCTATTGCCCGGCAGGAGTCTCCTATTCAGTAATGAGACATGGCATTGTACACCATTGGAAGTTACATGGATGGAACTCTAGTTCTAGTAAACATGTGTGCATCCCACTGTCACTCTGTACCACAAAGTAAATGAAAGGATGTAAACACTGTTACTGTTGGGCGTATAATTAAAGCATGATACAGCCTGAGCATGAATACATGTGTTGCACTGCGGTGGTGCTATCAATGGGTGAAATCTGAATATAAATCAAAACCTACACTGTAGGTATCTGCAACTGGACTCCCATTAACCGCTTGCATCAGTTATAAATCCAGTTTAATATGGAGATTTCACTCCAGCCTTGACTAGAACTACATAAAATAGGAATAAACCAAGTATAAAAACCAGTATAATTAGTTGGTGAGGTTGATCTGTAGCCATAAAAGTATGCCAATATACAGCATACAAGATCATGCTTTTTGATCTCAACCATCTGTGGATCTGAAACTTGAACTGCTGGTCTTGGTATTGATTTGGACTCCAGTAAACTAGTCCTGAGCCTTGGCAGTTAGAATGGCCGAACAGTAATGTAATGACCCAGCCTGTGCAGGGTACTTTTATCCGCTGGCCTTCGATTCTCCACAGGGTCATTCCAAAGTGTCAGGGCCACACTTTGGTAGTCGGTGGATAAATAGCTCCACATACACCCTGTGATGGTCACCCAGGCTTTTATTTCCAAAATTATCAACACACTGCAGGGTGAAGTGCAGCCAACTCTTTCCTATACCTGTTAAATTTGTGCAGTGGCCCAAATCCACTTGGCTGTGGCTTCAGATGGCATCGAGCCATCCTGCTGCTCACTACTGGACTTCTGGCTGCTTCAAAGACAGGAAGAGCTGGATCAAGACTCTTTATCACCTCCTGCCTATGAAATATTGATTTTGTAGCCTCAGGGCTTTTAACTTGTGTCTGGGAGATATTTATTTCTCGGAGGATGGTAGTGGGGGGCATACTGTGAGCTTGCTTCATTTGCCAGGCTGTAATAATTCAATGTGAATTTCTAAACTATTGGGAGAGGTTGATATATTGGCGTCAGTGATATAGTGGTCCACATGCCCTTCAAATCTAATAACTTCCTCGGTGCTTACGTTAACAGCTCGCTCATAAAGTGCTTATATTACATGTTATATAACCAGTTAATTATCCCATATTAATTCTGCTGTATTTCATGTCAGCTGTGTCACCAGTAATATAGGAAAACTATAAAGGTGGTAAGATCCAGCTGGTGATCACCATCAGACAAACACCAACCAGCAGAAACAGAAATCAATTACGACTGCAGGGAAGCGTCAGTTTTTTCTTTTCCAGGCCTGAAAGATCCTATTTTTAGGGCATTAATTTGATTCTGCTTAGTAGCTTGTAACTATTAAAGTCGAACTGAAAGTTGAATTCTCCTCACTTTTTAATATAAACATAATACTGCATCTATTTTTGTACCATTTTCCATTTTTCAGTATAGGATGAAACCTTTTTGGGATATATTTGTGGAAACAGCTTCTAAGGCTCAAACCTCTGACTTGTCGTTTCCCATGGCATCTGTTGAATGACAACTGAGAGGAGGCGTTGCTAGGAGACGCACTGTCAATTTCTGTGGAGGTCGAATATCTTAAACCCTCTTCCAACACACCTTTCCGTTGCTGGAATCAGGGGTGGGGCTACGTTTCTGTAACCTAAACCGTCAACTGGACAAGTACACCCCCTTAAAGCAGCAATTGGCCAGGTGTGTGGAGGTGAGAAAGCAAGCAGGGTGAACTCTCTCCAGTGTAACACTATGGACGTCTTCCATTAAATGTTGTCCAAAAGCATGCGCCATATCACCATATTTAAAAGACTACTGTGGCCCGCCATTTGGAAAAGTTCTAAACACTTTTGCCATCTAAAATGGTCGGACATGCCGTAGGAACTAGTTTTTTTACAGCATACCCCTGCCTTTAGCTGTCACTCTTTAATGGGTCCAGGTTTGGTGATGGCCAATGACAAGACTTTTAAAAACTCACGGTAACAGGTGGTCCTGTGACCTCAGCACTTCGTACGCTACCCCCTGATTCGAATAACAACACAACAAGTAAAACAAATGAGTACTCAAATCAGAGATGTGACTAAGCAACAGCTAACAATGTTGGCCCCTGAGCTCATAAACGCTATGTGGCTGTTGGAATTTAAAGTGGCTATAATCGATATATAATTTATCAAAAGACGATGGAAAAAAGTAGTGATGACCCTCGGCTTTAACTTTACTATTTTGGTTCACTCTCACTGCTGTCATATATATATACAGTATATATATATACATATGTGTGTGTGTGTGTGTGTGTGTGTGTGTGTGTGTGTGTGTGTGTATGTATGTATGTATGTGTATATATATATATATATATATATATATATATACACTGATTTCTTCAAAATAATAATTTAAAATGAATATAAAATAAAAATATATTACTACTTTAATATTAGCCTATACTAGTCTATTAATAAGGTGTCTTCTCCCTTGAATGTACACATCTTAGGTCATCCTAACAGAAGTCCACTGCTGCAGTTGTTTTGGTGTATGTGTTACATTTGGAGTGATTTAATACGAGCGGAAAGGTAAATGAAGGGTTGCAGAGGAAGCTTTTGAGCGAGCGGATGCTCGGCTGCTGCAGTGGCACTTTTTTGCCATGCAGTGCTTGAGTCAGGCCTTTAGCAGTGGTTTTATTATCCACAATATGTTCTGTATACAAGCAGCTCAGTAGATATAAGTCACAGGTCAACTTAAGGTCTAGGCTGTTTCATAATTCATCAGGGCAGCAGCGCAGCTCGCCTCTGTTTTCCCTTGTTACTGATGAATAGTCTTGCATAGATGGATCTGCTGGTATTTTAGTATAAACACTGCCTGTTTTTCATGTTAAGGCGGCCTTACTTTAATCCACCATGTGCTAAAACAATCACACTAGATTGTGCTTTCCTCTACACCCCAGGGGTTTTTATTTGGAAGTGTCTGCAAAGATTTTGTCTTGACAAACCTGAACTGGCACTGAGAACTCCACATATACGGTACCTTTCTCATGCATTTAAATGTTTTGGTTGCTCATTTTTCGCAGCTATTATGGAGCACAGCGAGAAATGATGGCCTCAATTATGCAAGCATTGGGCATTCAGCGCAGTTGTGCATGCACCTGTTTTCAGGGGGTAGTGTGGGTGAGTTGAAGTAATGCAAATGCCTGGGGTTGTGGGAATGCAGGAAAGTAAAGTTTGGTGAGTTAACTGCGGTCACTACACCAGCGGCGCTTACACAGTGACAGTCTTTATTTTGCAGCTACACAGAACATATCTTCCCTGGTAACGATGAGGGGACAAAACTTTCAGAGGCTGATGGAGATTTTGACCTTTTACCACCCACTGTTCCACCAGCGGGACGTTAGCACTGTGCGCGACTTTAGCAGACTGTCAGTACTATGAAACATGTAATACACTGTATGTATTGATAGATTTGACTCTTGCATTTTCAGCCTTTGTGGTCATTTTCAAACGAAAAAAAAAAAACCCTGTCAGAAAAATTAATCCAGATATAATGCACAGCTGTAATGCACAACTGGGAAAAAATATGGTGTCTCGAGGGTGCCAGGTGGGCATTAAGCTAGTCAGCTAGTCGATAACTTTGTCAGTCTAATGTTTGGTGCTGAGCACGTAGTGTACAGTGGGTTTATCAGAGCTTTTTCACTGAAAACAGCTGCTGCTGGAAACAAGGTTGCTTACCAATCACAAACACAGAGAGACAATATAGTAGGAGTCTTGGAAGACTGTCAAACTGCAGTGTTGCTCACCTAAAGTTTGCTCTTGAAAATGTACTAACCGCTCTCAGTTTTTATGGTCACAGCTTCGCCCATGTCTTTATTTTCCACTCCCCCCCCCGGCAACAAAACAAAACTGGATGGTCAAAAGACTTGCATGATGTCTGGTTTGAGCCGCAGTTCCGAAGTCAGTCAGGGGTGTAGTGTTGATTCTTTGTCAAATCGTGTAGCGAGGCCTTCAACTGCAGCGAATATCGGCCTTCGATGTCTGACAGAGACAAGGCAGATGACAATGTTTGTTATGTGTTGGCTGTCCCATAATTCCAAACTGTAAAGCTCTTATGTAGTGTTCTGAGCTTCAGATGGTCGCATTTATCACTCATCTTGAGTTGTGCTTGAATCACCATCCAGCCTGAGGATTGAGGTAAACACTCCAGTATTATATATACTATTATATATTCAGTCTGTTGGCTGTTGTGGGGGAGGATTGATTTTAGCCCTTATTAGTGACTGACATATTTGGCACCTCTGCTTGAGTTTACAGAGAAGTTGTTAATACAAAGACAATGTGCTTGTTATATAAGCTCTAATGAAAAATAGACACAGCAGAGTTAAAGAGTTCCATGATGCAAGAGTTCCTTCATTCAGGTCATGGCTTTCCTCTATCAAGGCACTTGAGACTGCACTATACACTTGATAAAAAGACAAAGGAGGCTGCGTTAATTAAGTCATGAAATAATTTCGAAAATCACAAAGACATATAGACCTTTTTTCACAGCTGACAAAGCACAGGTGTACTTAACATTAATAATGGCTGCATTCCATTGAGGGGTTCCAGTTTCAGGGCCCTGCTATTATTCAGGCTAGATAACTTCGACAGCTTCCTAGGATACTTAAATGCAAAGATGTTGTTTGTCTGCTCAGTCTAGCTAACAACAATCAGCAGGCTGGTTTGCTAACATTTGCAATGGTTAATGTAACTAACTTAGATATGGTTCGTCCTGCTCCCACAAAGTGCTTGTACTACCTTGTTTCTGTGATTCAAGAAATGCAAAATGTTAAGTTTTACATTGTTCACAATGACTATGTGACCTAATAAAGACTGGTAGTTACCTCTCACCAAAATATGGCATTGTGTTCTACCCTTCATGAGCATTTATGCCACAAGTTGGGAGCCACAAGTAGGCTCCCTTATGTATATTATCATTTCTGTATTACGGTTTTACAATCACATTATTTTCCTTCAAATGTTTAAATGTGTGCATGTGGCCCAGACTTTCACTGAATGCCTTACTGGAGGAGTATATGACAGTGAAGAACACAGAAATCAAACACTATTGTAGTGCAAAGACAAATGCAATCACACATAATAACTGAGTTCCAAAATTGAACCAGAAAACTGTATAATAATGTTATAGCTGGCTAAAGCCGGCTCACAGCATGCCCCAAAATGTTATAATATCACTGAAAAGCCAGTTAGGGCGTCACAACACAGGGACACCCAGACTGATGAAATGTTTACACATTCATTTGTGGATAAAACATCCATATTGCAGCTTGCAATAGCTTTCCACGTGGCCACTTGTGTCCAAAGGTCCATGTAAGTGGGCTTACATCAACAGGACACAAGTCAAAAGTCAATGTGTAGGACTAAACCTGTTATATAATCCAGTTCTATATATAAAACAGCAATTCAGCAATATTCCACTTCAATAGAAATCGACCTAGCTTTTTATGGTTGATTAACTTTGATTGTAATGGTGAGCTTGTGTCCATTTTGAAGCTTTTTTTTTCGAAATGAATAGCAAGTAAGGCAATTTGTGAAAGTACATTAAAGTGGGTGTTTTTGAATAGCTGCTAGTAGTTAGGATACAAACACATCATATTCAGTAGAAGTAAGTGGAATGTATTGATTGAACAAAATTATTTATTATTTGATGGTTTTGCTGAACGCCGTGACTTGTTACTTAAATACAAAATAGTCCAATACATGAGCAGCTTTCCTCACAATCTTCTTCAGTTGTGAAACTGCATGAAATATGTCGGATATTTCCACTGACAGTAGACATATGTGGCATCTAGAAATTTTATTCAATCCATTAATGTTTTCTCAAGCAAAGCACAAAAAGCTCCAAACACAACTGCCATTTCTGAGCCGACCTTTCACACATAGTCTCTTGTTTAGATCATGACCAAGTAAAATGTGAATTTAAGTGGTGAAGTTTCCGGAGAGAGCAGAGTGTGAGACAGTCTAAAGCTTACAAGCATTTGTAGCTCAGTTAGCGTGGCAAAAAGCCCACTCAGTCATCTGTTGTATTGAGCCAACGCTATAATTATGGAGCATTTTGTGGACAATGTTTTCATTCCCACACATTCATTTTCCAATAAACCTGAGTTAGGTTTTGCGGTGGAGTTTAATCAGTGTCAAAAGAAAAAATAAAACTAGTGTGTTAGGGAAGGACACATGAGGGTGGTATCAAGTGTTAGAGACAGCGATTCTAATAAGGGTACTAATGCTTATAGGTGCTGAAGTGGGGAGGCGACATGGACACAGTACAGTGCCTTATTAGATAGGGATAATTATAATGAGTGGCGTACTTTGAAATCCTGAATAAATCCAGTGAATAAACAATTTGGATATGAATTGAGTGCACCAACCTACACACTAGCAGACAGTAACTATATGGTAACTTTCAAATTAAAGTAAACTCATTTACCAGTGGTGTATAAAACAGCTGACATGGCTTATGAAATGGCTCATAAACTAAAGAAATTATTTCACCGAAACACACCGACATTTATTAATGGCAATATGGCATAAATGTCCTACAAATACTTGGTAACCATTACCCACAACGCAACTTGATCGCTGACAGTTAAGTTGGAGATTCTGGGGTGTTATGCTATAGCAGCTAAAGTAGCCTTTGAGCTGCTAGCATCAAGCGGAGATGAGGGGCGGGCTATAGAGGTCTGGTAAGCTCACTTCTTTCTAACTCCACACTTTCAAACTTGTAGTCTTCAACTCCAACCGACGCTGACTCAAGTGACATCACTTGAGGACTTTTATCAGACTTCACACAGCTCCCTCTGGAGACACTAAAGGCTTCATACAACTTTTTCCACATATGCAGTCGTACTCCCCAACACCTGTAAATGGACTTTGATGTGCAAAATCTGTGGAAGCCCCCTTAAAGGTATAACGAGTAGGATTTTCCTAAAAAACAATGTATAGACTCATACAAAAAGAACTCCTATCAATCATCACTTATGACCCACTAGAAGTGTGTGGCGGTGTCTGTATCTGCAGAGACCCTGCCCTCTGCCTGGATTTTCTTATTTTGCTGTGATCGGGACGTTTCAGGGCGTCAACCTTTGGGCAGTGGTGTGTAGCCCCCAGCCAATAACAGCCCGCAGGGTGTGAGGTGCGGGAAAAATGTAGCGACCAGGTGCCAGATCATAACCATGTGGGACCACCAGAAGCCTGTGCACTTTGAGCCGGGGAGGAGGGGCCAACTTTGAATGTTACGTTTACAAACAGCAACCGACAAATCCTACTCGTTGTACCTTTAAATAGGTGATAAGTCAAGTGTTGTGTTCACAACTTGTTTCTGCTGCCCCCAAGTGGCCAATAATAAATACATAAATAAGTTATTGCAGGTTTAAGGTTTTATTTCTTATTTATTGTCTGTTAGTGTATGTTGATCCTGTCATCTTTTATTTATTGATTAATTGAATTAACATATGGTTTTTAATTTGGTGGTTTAGCGGGCTCCTGAGCTACACTTATGTCCTCTTGGAATATTTAGTAGTCTGTGTGTGTTAGTGTTATTACTGCTGTTGTGGCCGTATGTCTTTCATATGTTGTCTGCTATGACATGTCTGTGCAAGGGTGACCAGACTAGTTTCTCCTCTTGGGATTAATAAAGTTCTATAATAATGTAATCTAATAATCTAATAACTACACTGTGTCTAATTACATCTACATTGTGTATCATCATGTGTTTTGTTTTACTGACTAATAACTATGTAACACATCGCACTCCAGCTGGCATATCTATATATTTCTCAAGACCAGGATTAGAATTTATCCAAGATAAATCATGTTTAAATGACCAAACACTCAAAAACCTAACCATAACCGAGGACCTAGTCCGCATGTAAACACACTGACAGCATACATTTCACATTTTAAAGTTTGCCAGCTTGTTTACCACTAACATATTCTAATGCAAATAGAGTATGAATCAGCTGGTGTTTCTGGGTCCTCTCTGCTTAGCCATTCCCAAAATGTAGTACAGAAGCGCCACCTGTGCTTCTGTGTTTGTTTTTCAGTTTTCAGATAGTGCACAGTTTTGTACAAATCAAAAGCACCCTGTTGTTTTGGCTGCATCTTTCCAACTGTGTGCTCTCTGCTGCATGCATATCCACATCAAGTACAAGCCAGCTCTTATGATGGATGTCCATGCACAATGGCCTCAAAGAACACTTCACTTGAAAATATTGGCCACATTGAGGGCCATTTCAGTTGCTGTGTGTGTGTGTGTAATGGATACAGAGACACAGGCTACTGCTGCCTTATAGTATATCAAGCAGAACAGCATGTGGATAGCAGTTTGTCCTAACATAGCAGTATTACACAGCTACTTATCACTTTTAATGGAGTTTAATGACATTAGGCCTACTCAGCAGAGTACAGTCTTCTGGTGGCAATAAAGAGAAGTAGACTGGGAAGAAACATCTGGCTGGGGACAGGGGAGAGGTAGTGGGAACAGGGGTTATTGCAGGTCAGGAGGGAGTGGCAAGATCTGAAATGGCAGGAGAGTTAGTGTACAGGTAAATGAACAGGCAACAATCTAATATTGCTAAGACTGTGACATGTGGCAGATGTACATCAGTCAGACTAGACCAGGGGTTTGGACTAAACCTTTCACAGCAAAGGGGGAAATCGTTACACATTTATACTTTAAAACTGTACAACAAATGTAATTTGATACTGTATGACCTTGGTGACCTCTTGAGTCTGGTGTCAGCTCTTTACATCTGCTGGTGTGAGAATCAGAGCTGCAGTCGTGGAAACCAAGTCCCTCCAAACCTTTAAACCACAACAACCCTACGCCTAGACATAACTATCCGTAGTCTTAAAAGTAAGCATAACCATTTCTAATGGCGGTAGAGCGGGTAAGTGAGAGATTAGGTGACAAAGGGACTATATTTCCTCATGAAATAAGATTAGAAAAGTTCACACTGGAGGCGAGACTTGTTACTGATTGAAGACAGGCGTTATTTAAAAGCAAATAAATTATATTAGAGAAATTAAAGATAAAAGAAACTGAAGTACCTGCTGGGAAAAAGCAAACAGAACAGTAATTAAAGAGTAAATTCAGTGGAGCTTTTATTTCGGATGGCAAACCAATTCTTACAAGATGAATACAAATTCCCAAATCTTAAAATGGTTAACCGGCTGTTGAAACGTTTGAATAAATGTTTTAAAGCTGGTAATGGGGAGGTGGGCTGCAAAGAATAGAGATAGCTGTTTGTTTTCAAGGCTTCTTACTATGAGCAGTGGGGTAGTGTAAGAACACTTTTTTTTCAGCCAAAACAGTTTGGCTACCTCACCAGAGATTTCTATTTGTGTTGTTTTCCTCGCTTTCTCATTGGTTTAAACTGGACATGGCTCAGCTGGGAAAAGAATTAGTTGTGGGCTGTGTTGCGTATGTTACCAGCACCGTCAATCAAATCTGATCAAACTACACCCACATAAACCTGATGAAGCAGTTTTTGAGTCTAAATCTCTCAATAAAAGAATAACTAAGATTTTTTTTTTTTTCAAACTTTAAAGAATAACTCCACGTTCTGCTACTTTATACTTCTACTCCACCACAATTCAGAGGGAAATGTTGTAGTTTTTACTCTCGGGACTGCAGGACTTGTAGCAGAGTATTTCTACGCTGTGGTATTTACTTAAAGGTGTAGTCTATGATTCTGGAGAAAGCTTGTTGATATTTGAACTCAACAGCCAAACAAATACACCCCTCCCTTCAGCGCTGTTTCAAACTCACGCGAGTAACTCACAGCATTAGTTTGTCCTGTGCACGGNNNGCGGCTAAAGCGTTGGTATTTGACGATCTGGGTTGGTGGCTCTACCCAAGTCGCCCTGTTTGTTTCCCGTTTACAGAGCCAGGGCTGTGGATGAACACCAGACTGTTTTTTCAGCGCACACACAGAACAGAAAGCTAGCGGAACGTGAGGAGATATTCACTGAATTTGACAAAAAGTGTATTGGAATAGAATCGTAGACTACACCTTTAAGTAAAAGAGTAAAAAAAGAGTACTTTTTCCATCACTGAGTAAAACCAGGGAAGGTTTAAGCAGCAGGTGGAGGCCAACAAAAATGTACTGCTTCTCTCCACCAACACTGCACGATAAACATCACCCAGCACCTACTCTAAGTTTGTAACTTTAACCAGCCTAAAAATGTTTGTGTAAAATTGTGGTGACAGTGGTTCTCTGCCCCTGCAGCTCAATAATAATGTCTGTCACTCCCCTCCTCTGCAGGGAGAAGACAAATGTAGAAAAAGGTCACATGAAACTGCCATAATGCAGACTAAGTAAACTCATAAGAAAGGGAGTTATTTTTCCTGCGGCAAACGATGTGTTCATCGGGAGCCAAATTCAGGTCAGATGGTCTAGTATCAGTTATCCGGAGGCAAAGTAGTGCTCCCTGACTGTACCTGCTGTTAAGTATAGATTTGAACTGTCGTGACCAACCTCTTGTATGTGTGACCAAAATATTCTTGCTGGCATTTTAGAATAAATAGGTTGAGACAGCAAACGTTTTTTTGTGCAGCTGGTAGAAAACACGCTTTGAACCAGATTGACGCAGTCTGCGTATGTGCTTGATGTACATATATATTAATGGAATTAGTGCAACTTACCCTCTCTAGTGATGATGGTGTCTCAGATGACCGTCCGCTGTAAAAGCCTGTAAATCCGCCTCAGAGCCCACGGCTAAAGGTACGCTCACGTTACACTTCCATATTTGCTGCGTCGCTCAGTCACTTCTATTGAAGCAGGTATGACAGACAATAAGAGCATGAATCCTACAGGCTTTGGTGATCCCCTGACATCAATGTTTGTGGTTTTGAGTGAACTATTGGATGGATTGCAATTAAATTTGGTACAAACATTAATTTATCCTCAGGATGAATTGTAATCTCTTCTACACGTCTCATCTAGTGCCATCATTAGGTCAGATTTTTAATTTTACTTTGGTTTATGACGTCAGCCTCGGCCGTACTTAGTGTTTATTCTTCATTAGCAAATGTTAGCATGCACGTGTTAGCATCACTCTGACCTAAGATGGTTAACATGGTAAACATTATACCTGATGAACCACGGCATGTTAGCATTGTCACTGTGAGCATGTTAGCACGCTAATGTTAGCATTTAGTTCAAAGCACTGCTGCGCCTTTAAGTTTAGCCTCAGTCTTGTTTTTACCTTTATTGCTTATTTCTCACTGGCTAGAAACAGACAGGAAATACGGCACAATTGGGGTTGGCGTGTTATGAATTAGTTGCATAATAGGTTTTGTTTGCAGGAAATCTTCTAATATTAGCACGGGTCAAGTTATTAAATTTTAAGGGCGCATGGACAAAAGCAGCTGGAAGCGAGCCACTTCCAATATTCATCAACTTTCAGATGCAGAGAGTCACAGAGAAAAAAAACAACATTCACACACGCAAAGACAGCCTCAGAGCAAAAAGTTGTGGCTGTCAGAAGAAAAGTGCAATGACAGACCAAAACAAAGACAGGCTGAAGTTTTGCAGCATCAGGGCAGCATCAGCACTCGTCACAGTGGAATACTGATAAGGGACAAGTTGCCTTGGCTGTGAGCCTCGGCTGCCCCGGCCTCAGCTCTGCTCCAACCGCCATCCACCTCCCCCCGGCAGCAGCCGAGGAGCCACAGAGGCTGGACAGGGAGGCCGAGGCGAAGGGCAGCGTCATGCATCTCAATGCAAACCAGGCGCGTCGGCCTGTCAGCCCGGAGAGCCGTCTCTCTTCCCTGGCCGACACCCGAGCACCCCAGCCAGTTCAACACTCGTCAGCATTTATTTTCATAAGCGGAGGAGCGGCGAGCTGTCATAGTCTGGGAGAGAGCACCACTCAGACTTCCCCTTTTGTGTGTACAACTCACAAACACAGGACACAGGAAGTTCCTCTGAAAGTTTACCACCTTTATTGTCTTGGCACGGCTACACTGCCACACACACAGCCGTAAGCTTTGGAAACTTTAACATAAAAGGCTTCAAATGTCAGATGTTCACCTCAATCATCCACAGACGGAGGATTAACAGCTTAAAAACTCTTTATCCCCAAGGAGATGGCTGACTTTTAGTCTTCTATCAGCCGCGGCTTGGCTCAGCAGGAGGAGGTAAGGCCGTAGTCTTTCACCGCACAGGGTAGTTTCTTTATTTTCACTGTTTTTTTCCTTGCACTTCCATGGGTGTAATTGCGGTATGAGATGGTACTTTGAGCTGGGGCTGTTCTCATCAGCACTGAGCAATTACATATGCCCCTAGGGGTGCTGATAAAAACACACGCTGAGAATGAACTCTGCAGTGCCAGGTGATGGCGGGGAGGCTACAGCAGGCCCATATTAAACAGAAGAGGGCCACAGCGCGGTGGAGGTGAATACAGATCACTCCCATACAGGCACACGCGGCCCAGACAAACCCCAGCAAGCAGACAGCTCGCTGGTTCCAGACCGGGACACTGGGCTTTGTCAGTCCGCTGACCTGTGAAAGGAACCAGCCTCCATCTCCCTCGCCTCATTATAGTGGCCAGCCAGGTTGATCGAATAGCATTACTAAAAATATCAGTCCCTCATGGTAGTGTGTGTCCAAGTGTGTGTGCGGTGAAGGTATTTTTATACAGTACTAATGTGTTCGCATTAGTTTTTCTTTTGTATTTCTCATCGGAAGTCACTGATTTGAAAAGCAGGTGTGCTGCATAAAATGTATGCAAACATGTCAAATCCAAACTGCTGGCAGAAAAACATTCCTCCTGTTTAGGCTCTGACTTTGGTCTATCATGGATCAGATTCAGTGGTTTAAGTTATTCAGTGCCCGTTCCACCTTAATCCTAAAATGATATTTTTATTTAGGATATAAAAGCTTCTAAACGTCTTCTGGCTTTGGTTGCTGAATGTGCCAGTCAGGGGAAGGACTTCATTACCCAGAATGCATGTAATGTAACCAGAACTTCCAGGGTCTGTTACAGAAGTAACAAAAAAACACACTGACATTTGTAACAATGCTAATAACTAAATGCTAAATGCTAAACCCAGCCTTGGATCTTTTCTCAACAGTATGTCATGTGGCACGCTTCATATGTTTAGATAAGGACGGTATTTTTTTTTTCAGCAGTGTTTAACAAACACCATTTCCCATATGCCCTGGAACGTTGCTTAACTTTGTTAAAATCACAAATAGCAAGTGCTGCAGTGGATGCCAACTTGTCTCAGAATGTGGAAAGTAAACCTCAGGAACACGCTTCGTTTTTTCAAAGAAAGACAGATCAAAGATGAGGGATGAATGAGAGATTGCACCGTGTTACAGAAGCTAGTGGAACAGAAGCTAGCCCAGACGTGACGTCAGGGCTTTCTGTTGTCGTAAGGTACTACTTTCAGGACAGTGAGCCACCAAATCAAATGGCAAGGCCAATCTTACTTGTACACCGTGGTGAAACGCAGACGAGACACAAAGTAACGTACGGGGTTGTAAGCATGCAGGAGCTGGTATGACTAGCACGTTTTTCTAAAATAATTTATTGGTGTTACCCTCTATCTCTGTCCTTGCACTCACAAGGATATAAACAATCAATGGTTTCCCGAGCAACGGGTCAATCACACCCTCTCTCTCAAAATGGAAAATGAGAGTTTCCGTACTTCACAAGTTCAGTCGTGAATTGAGGCTGGATCAACTCGTGACAGGAAACCAACTCCTCACAATCCCCAGAAACTTTTCATTGCACACATTTGAGCATGCAACGTGACAACATACCATGCAGAAAATCCAACTATACTTTACAATCCTCTGAAAGTAATGTAGGAATCTGTTGGCTGTGTGGGCGTGATACCCCACCCCCCAACTAGGACCCCTGTTTTATTATATTTTTCATAGTTTGAGTTCTGACTTTGAACGCGGCAGGAGGTAGGTAGGTGAATAAGTTCAGCCATGGTTGGTGAGCCAAGCTTTCCCTGGTCGGAACTTCCACTCACTGCTGTTCAGGAGTCATTCGGTATTTCATCTGTTTAGCTTTTGATCTGTCAGTTCTGTGTGAGAAGAGGATTTCTCATTGATAACCATTCCCAACACCAAAGTTTCACTAAATTACAGCGGACTGAATTCTCTGCTGCGGCCCCATTTTGTGATCTACGCTCATCGTGCTCAAACTTCACACGTCACGTCAGGGCGCCAGGCAGTAAATCATATCTTTTCCACTTGAAACAGCACATCGTTTCACACCTCTCGCCTCCGTCAAATGATTGACGTTGACGCTCGCTTTGAACGGGCTTTGACGGATGCACCTGTCCTGCTTTGGACGTGACGTGCGAGGAAGTCTAGGGAGTTTATAAAAACACAGATGAAGAGAGAATTATGAGGTAGAGAAGCAGCCCACCTGTAAGACCATTCCTCTCCTCTATTTTACATTTAAAGGAGGAAAAACGTTTGGAGGAAAACAGCTGTGGTGCTTATGAATCTAAATCTACAACAAAAGCTGTACGCTGGTGCTTTTCGCTGCTTAGTTGTGCAGTTTAAGAGAAGTGAAAGAAGGGAGGTGCGTCTCTGACCTTTTACTAAACATTTCATTTCTGAGGCTTTATGACTTCAATTCATGAAACATGGAGATAGAAAGAAAAGGAGAGGGGTCTGAAGGAAAATGAATCGCCATTACATTTTGTACATTAACTGTCCCCAGAGGACGAATTCCCTGACTTTTCCTGTAGTGCTACCAGCAGGTTTTCACTTATCCAATGGAATATCTCAAGATCTACCTGATGGAACGCCGCAAAATATTGTGCAGACGTTCATGTTTCCAAGACTACTGACTTCGGTGAGTGCCAGAGGCTGAGATTCGTAGTTTTGAGTGAAATGGATTGCCATGCAGCTTGACACAGTCGTGATCCCCTCGGGATGAACTGTAACAACTGCGATTATCCCCTAACTTTTCATCCAGCGCCATCATCAGGTCCGGTGTTCAGTGCTATAAGTAAAGCCTCACAGAGCTGCTAGCGTGTCTGACTCTTAATCTTGTCAACTTTTTATTCATACATCATTTCTTGCATGTTAGAATTGTCCCTTGTGTTTAAATACTGATCATTTGCATTGGGATGCTGTATCTCTCTCCTAGTCTTTTTTTTCTGTACTGTATTCAGAACTATTTGCTGTTTCAATGGGCCTTGAGAATCATCAATCAATCAATACAGTTTCACTTCATGTTTTGAAA
>NTHP01000513.1:131705-155287 GCA_003416845.1 Oplegnathus fasciatus | reverse complement strand
AAAAAAAAAAAAAAAACGATATAAAATAGATTTTTACTGAGGTTTCGTCATTTGACAAGATATACAGTACTGTCTGTCTGGGGCTCGCTTTGTTCATGCTTTGAAATATTCTTCAAGCCACAGCGTGCTATTGGTGATTGAAGGCCGTGCTGTGCTTCAGTGCTTGAGCGAGTTCATTGTGTCTAAAGCACTTGTAAAATACAATAACCTGAAAAATACACACACACACACACACACACACACAGACAGACGTGCACTTAAACAGGCATTCGTACACACAGGAATAGAACTTCCCAGCTCCTCAAACTGGCCACAGCACCACGACCTCAGCATCACTCTTCTGCTCCTCTGCTCTCTATCTGCTGTTTCTGTCTTATCTGTCTGACACCCGCGCTACACACAAATTGGTCTTATTTAATTTTAACTGGGAAGTCCCACTCTGCGCTTGATAACACTTTATCTCCTGCGTTTTTAACAAGAGAATGAGAGACACGACGAGCCTCGAAAATTCTCATCTTCCCCGCTCATCAATTTGTTTCTCCACTTATGGCTTCCTACAATAGCAGTCATCAATTTATGAAAATGTTCAGCTCCTGGGACTCCTCTCTTCTCCTCTCTCTGCTGGTCTCGCCCCCTCAGTGCTTGAAATCTATATCTAGAATAACTGTCCATCACCACAGCAGCACAGCCACGCTGCCTCTTCATGTCCTCAGGCTCTTTAAACTCTTCTTGTGCAGTGTGTGCTTCATTTACTCCGGTGTGCCTCCTTCCTGCAGAGCTTTATTTTCATTCATTTTAACCTGCCTGGTGTATTTTTGGAGCCTGATGTTTTCCCCCTAGAGCTCACGTTGAAGCTAACAAATAAATGCATGTGTTCATTTTCAAACAAAAGCCCAAAGTTCAGTGTCCTTCAGAACGTCAGCTAAAAACGCTCAAGATCCACTTTGCTAATGTGAGAATTTGCTCTGTGCGAGGCTGCAACATTTAAACAGGCTAAATACTTATAAAGACAAACAATCAGCACAGTTTAATAGCAAAGATGACATTTACAACATAGTTTAATGAATAGGCTGCACGCTTCTTAATAAAGTTGAAGATGAAAATGCTTATGGCCTCGGTGTTGTCATGGTAAGATTTCATCTCACAAAGCAGTTTTTATGGAAATTTATACACTTCAGTCCCTCACGGGCACATAAGGGCACAGGGTCATTGTCAACCAATACTGAAGAGTTTGGAAAGTGCAAATCAGAGGAAGCTATTTGAGGACAGAGGAGGAGTTTATAGTATCTGGAGGAGTGAAGGAAAACATAACAATGGTATGGCTGAGGGAAATGATTTATGGTGATGCGAAGCTGCAGCAGGTCTCTCCAACAGAGTAGCTGGCTGTCTCGCGGCGAGATAAGAGGCGGCAGATAGGATGTTTCCCTGACAGACAAGGTGACAATCCGGCCTCAGTGTGTGTAAACAAGAACGGCGCTATCTCTCCCCGCCCGACGATGGGGTTAACACCTCTGTCCATCAGCCGGGCTCCCGTCATCGCTCACGGGGCCCTCCCCTTCCCCGTCTGCTTGTCAAGGCCCAGGAGAAGGGAAGCCGCACCTTCTGCTGCTGGCGCGCGCCAACATGGCTGGCAGAGGGAGGAGATGGGGTGGCACATGGTGGCACAGGCTGCCAGAGTTTTATTAGTTCTCCTCACAGCCCCGGTTGCCCAAAAAAAAATATCACAAGGTCGACAATCCTCTTTGTCTGCACTGTAAACACAGCGGTCCTCAGAGCCAGAAATCCCTTCAAGCAAGACTGAGTGGAGTGTTTGGGATGATACAGTAGCTTGGATTAACAGCCCACCAGCAGTTCAGCTTCTTGTGTCAGTAGTTTTAGTGATGTCACACTAATACTGTAGGTATGTAAGGTAGTTTTTCATGTTTTTTTAAATATATTTTGACTTTGGGGCTTTATGTTTCAGATTCAGTAGTTATTATTATTATCTAATGCCCATATCACCTTAATATTAATCACAGAAAGTACTTAACAGGTGTTCGGACTGAAAACAGCAGCAGATTTTAATACTATGATGGGTTTAACATCTCACCTCACAAAGTAACGTACCAGAAATGTGCACTTAAACGTCTTTGATTGGCCAAAGCAGATGACAGTACATCAGTGTTCATTTTGAAACGAAACAAAAACTATGACGAAAGATATTTGTTGACGACCTTTCCTCCACGACGATAAAGAGACTAACCCTAAATAAACTATTTCCTTTTTGCATTTATAAGCTAATGTAACATTATCAAGTGCTGTGGGTGTGGATGTAACGTTAACATTACTTTTGGTCGGCTATCTTTTGTGTTGCTATTGGAAAGAATGTGTAAGTTTCAGGATTAATGTCAGCAGTCTAAATAAACATCTAAATATTCCTCTAATGTTCGCTAAAGAAATATCCCTACGTTATCTGATGTTTTAGCTTGGAGAGTCAGTCTGTTGTATTACTGCGGAGAAGACTGACATGGACAAGTCCAGGAACCTTGCCAGAACAACGCCTGTAACTGTGGAAACTGTACACAAAAATGATGGCGACGGCTGTAGCCTCAAAATGCTTAGAGGAAACAAAAATGAAAAATAGATGACAAAAATGAGACTAACATTTCACAGATGAAAACTAAACTAAAATATCTTTAGTTTTTGACAACTACAACGAGACTAAAAGTAACAAAAATCAAATGAGTAAAATTTGACTAAAACTAATGTACATGTTCATCAGAAGACTAGGACCAAAACTAAATCCAAATCAGGTGCCAATATCAACACTGCTTTGTATTGTGTTGGGGCAAAAGTTGAGCCAGGTTCAACTTCTTTGCAGGGTGACTGTGTTTTCTTTGCCACTGTCCTCTGCATTAGCACCGTGTCAACGCAGTGGCGTTTTTTTTTACAGTGCTATAGTCTGTCTGAACATGGCCTTGGGGAGGTGATGTTATTCAGTCAGTCTATTCAGCTCTTTGATCCAAAGAGTGTCATCGAGTTAAGTTTGCGTAGAGCCATGAAACATACCGATCTTTCCTCTAGTGCAACCATCAGGTCAAAATGTCCACTTATATTGATCAAACCAACGGAGCACATTCATGATCCCCAGAGGATGAACCCTTTCCATTTTGGGATTTGCATGACTTTTCATGGACTTTATTACAATTCCACCTTCGGGACAAACTTAAACTATTACAAATTATTGACTTTTTTTAAATTTAAGTTTTACCTCCAAATGAAGTGATTTAGATGATCTGGATCAACTGTTGGCTTGTTTAAAGGCTATAAATTTGTTATAGCAATGTCAGCATGTTCCCAAATTTCCAAAATCTTAGACATTATTTCGATGAGTACAATGTCATCACAGCTGATAGAAATAATGGTAAACACTACAAAACTAACACACAAGTTGTAATTAACCAGAATTAACCATAAAATCTACATTTAGACCCACTACTGGTGAGGCTCTGAGAATATCAAAATCAACAGTATATTTTGAACTATAGGGTGTAAGGAACATTTCATCCTCTTGGGACCACTAGCTGGGCTTTAGACTTGTGTTTTTTCACTTGACAGTGGCAAAGGTTTTTACTCTTCAAATTCCAGTGGTACCTGCCTCACCCTGCCTTACAGCTTCACCTGGCAACCTTGTGATCCGGCAACCCCAAGAGGCAGTGGAGAACTCCTGTCTACATTTTTTCTTTTGTTACACAGAAAATGTGTAATATTACATCAGTAAACTGTTTCCTACAGGGAATAAAAGTAGGGGTGAAGATGGTCTATAAAACCTATTGGCAGCAGCTCCAGCCATCACTGCTTCTCTATAATTGGCACTTAAGACTGATAAGAAAGGTTTAAATCCTGCTCAGTTGAGCTGCTTATTCACTCTAAAAAAAAGCCTTGGGTTACAATCCACAGTCCTTGTGTCGTATAGTTTAAATTAGGGCTGCAACTAATAATTACCACCGTTTGTTTGAGGACTAGTTTTCAATGAATCAATTAATTGTTCTATTAAATGTCAGGAAACAAAAAATGCTAAAAATAGCTGTAGTTCCCAGAGCCCAAGGTGATGCCTCTGATTGCTTGTTTTGTCTGACCAACAGTCCAAACCCCACAGGTATTCAGTCTGCAATGATATAAACAAAGCAGAACTAGAGGATGTTTGACATTTTTGCTTGAACCTTAAAGCTGCATTAATCAATAAATCAAATGACTGCGTAATGTGAGCGATGTCACACGTAGCAAACCCACAGAGAATTATGATCCAACTCTGCAGGTCCCCTCTAAAGGCTTTATGGAGCCGAAGTTTATTTTTAGAGCTTATTTTGGCTCGTTGCTTTAGTTCCGCTTTCATCAATGTTATTTATAACTTTAGTTAGTTAAAGATATAATCTCAAAGATTTTCATTTAAGTAAATGTCTGTTAAGTCACTATCTATCGCCGAATGACGCAACACAATGGCGATTGAGCCGATGGCCCACTGATGAAAGCCTGCAGCATTTGCAGTACTACGACCCGGGTGTCGGTGGGGGGGGGGGGTTAAACTTTAAATGCTGTTTCAAAGACTTCCATCCTTACAAGAATACCGTTGTGGAGTGAACCAAGTCCTAGTTACTTTTTGGGATTGGTTAGCATCAGCAAAGTATAAAAGCTATTGGTATCACCAACCCAACAATATTGGTACTAGATTTCAAAACCTCTAATAGCCTCTGGTCCTGGCAATGCATGATGCTGAAGGTGATAGGGCTGTCGCTTTTTATTCAAATTCGAACTCTCGAAAATTGTAACACACACACATATGTCTATGTGACAGTCACAGCTCGCTGTGTCTCAGACTCACACATTACTCTATGTTTGGGTGTGGATTGCAATTATGTTAGTTCAAATGTGTTCGAACTTGACTTTTGAAAAAGAGACAGCCCTAGGAGGTAACGCTTAAAGAACCTCATGACGAGGGGTTTAACACTCCCACTTCATTAGCAGGCTGGCTTAGAGTCAGCGTGTATAGAATCAATGTGTAGACTTGAAAATGATCATAAATGATAAATGATCCTGAAAAATGTACAAGAACCTGATTGAAAACCAACTGAAACTCTTCCCTTACTCTACACATGGTTTGTCACTGTGTCTGTCACTTCATTTTTATGGCAAGCGTATGTGTTTAATCAGCTGTGATACGGTGACAGTTTGTTTATGCGCCTGTTTTCTTCCTGCTATAGATAGAGCTCGAAGACATCCTGCCTATACGATACATTGACTGCGAGATGTCACGCTTGTGTATCTATTCTCAGCTAAACCTGCTATAGCTGAGGTGAGACTGACAAAATGTCTGCCGTGCAGGCCTCTCTTTTAAAAGCCTTTCAATGTCTCAAAGGAGTCTTTGAGACATTTCTGACATGTAACCGATGCTTCTGTTGCTCCTCTTTTCTTTGTCTTGTGCACCACATATGAGGAAACCCAATCTACAGCCCATGGAGCACTTCTGTAATTCACTCAGACAGCATATCCTCTCCTCCTAGACCACACAATGACCCCTACGGTTCAGTTTCTCAACCTCTTAGCCCTCACCTGGCCCCCAGCGGCTTCACATTCAGCTCCTGATGTCAGGATGTTTCCCTTTTGTACTCCACACCAACACCTACAACCAGGTCTCCATTTCAGCCCCTCTGGTTTGTGTATGCCTGTTTTTGTGCTTGTATAACCCAAAATCCTCACACTTTTCCCCTCATACAGCCTGTCTGGGAGTATTAGGGGCTACAAGAAGAGGGAAATGTAATAACCAGCGAGCCCTGGTGCCCTGTCAGCACGGCTCAGCCTCCACAGAGGCCTGCCCATCACGGACAGCACCCATGACAGTGCAGATTACACCGTATACTGCAATAAGCCTGACACATGGAGAAGTCAGAGATTACAGCAGCACCATCTATTAATGCAGCTGGAACCCTCGTCTCCAGTTTCAGCCCGTAGTGGCGTGAGCACACAGCGCTCTCTGGTGGCCAAAAACTGACACAACCACTCACATTTGTTTTTTCAGTTTTAATCTGATATTAAAACACATTACAAAGTCAGTATGCAAATACCCTCATTTGTTAAATTAAATTATTGGAAATGCACAAGTCTTGAACAGGTCTTTGTTGATGTGAACTAGCCAAGAGCATAAATTAATCCATGTTTGCACCTTAAACAGGGAGGCCCATCGCTTCAGTTTGTAAACTAATAAATATGACACTACTTCACAAGTGTAAAATACAGGCATACCAAGTTTGACATTAAGTATATATATATATGTTTTTATATATTGACTTAAACAATCAGCCCAGTAGCTCACACTACCTATCATACTGAGATAAAGCAATAGATGACCACAATAAAGAAAGTAAATGGAGTTTGTGAATGAAATCAGGCAGTAAGAAACCACTGAGAGAATAAATGCATAAGCGATGCAATTCCAGTGAGAGGAGTTCAGTCTGTTTCCATTTACCTTTGCACAGAAAAAAAAACACTCTGCACACCCAACAGTTGGGCCAAATTCTAAAGAAATGTTTAGAGAGCAGGCATTGTTGCAAACATCTTCCTGTAGTCCTAAAAGGACGACACACAGTGCAAAAACAATACAGCTTGGATGCGACACTACGACACAACAGACAGTGCAATTAATCCCAGCCTCAAGTGACACCAACACTGTTCCTGGTAATAAGTCTGATCAACAGTAGAGGGCCGTGACTTGCAGCCCGCTGCTACTGAGTCAATATAAGAGGATGTGAACTGACGAACCATCAGCACCATTAAAGCCCTGCATGTAGACTTTACAGTTACAGTGCATTCTCTTATCCTCAGGTTGTTCATGGAGGCTTGAAGGATAATTCCAGGTAATTACAACTCAGATATTTTTGTAGTTTTGGCCCTCGTTTCTATTGGTTTTGATGACATTGTACTGACCAAGGTCATTGCTGAGATCTGGGAACACAGCGACATCTCTTTCATGAAGTCAGACGGGGCAAGAAACACAAGAAGTCAGATGATCAGACAGGTTGTGAACAAGCCAACAGTTTAGCCAGATTAGCTAAACCAGGGGTTCCTAATGTTTTTGCACTACAGGTCATTTTTATATTGACACTGTTGTTGTGGACCACTATCAAGACCGAAATTAGGGATAGACTCCATGTGTGTTGAACGTTTAGATATAAAAACACACACATTAGGCCTTTTATCTCACCCACCTTCTATGAGGAAACTGTCCAGCTCTTTTAAACTCCCTCTCAAACTCTGTGTTTGAGAGAGTGTCGAACTGTTTTTCTTTGTTAGACATTAGCTAATCGGTAGTAACAGTAATAAAAACACAGCGCCCGCGGATGGTGTAAGTAGCAGGAGCCATGTAGGTGATGTCTGACTGATGACATATTTAAGCTCAAAATCAGTATCTATGAGTTCAAGGTTATTACCGCAAAAACAGGCTTTTTTTTGCCAGATTTTATCGTTTCCTCAAGTGGTCAGTAGAAAGGGGGCCTGGTACGGGTCCAGTGCCCAGGTTTTGAGAAACTCTGATCTAACCCTTTTTATTTGGAGGTAAAACCGACACCCAAGAGCACACCCAAAAATAATCCATCATTGTACAGGAAAACTGTGTGCAGACAACTATGGTAAGTACAGCGGGTCAAACTGTGATGGATTACAACGGATGTTTTCCTTCCAAATAAGTTTGGCTAACATGGAGATTTGTAGTCTGACTACTTGTGTTTCTTGTCCCGTCTGATTTCTTTTTAGAAACATTGACACGTTCTTACATCTCAGTAATTAACTTGGTGAGTACAATGTTTTTATTACAGCTAGAAATGATGATGAAAATTACAAATATTTGAACTAATTTGTAATAAACCGGAATTATCCTTTAAATATAAAACATACAGAAGCATACAGTATATTCTTTGTTGTGATGCCTCTTTGTTTCAATAAAAAACAACAAGAAGTTGAGAGGAGCATGTACACACACACCAAAAAAGGAAAAATGGCTACCCTAGTGCTTGGCCTTAGGCCAAGGCAATTTGTGGATTTGGAAATTCTGTGTATTTACAGTTTCACAAGTCTGTGATAGCTCAATCCACGAGTCCATACCTGCTCTGCTGGATAAAACAGGAGGTGTGTCTCATTTGACCTTGTTTTCTTCCTGAGTATTTTCTTCTATCACCACTATCTGTACACCTGACAACTGTCCGCTGGCATCCAGCTGCAGTCCCTGAACCCCTTCAGTCTGCGCCTCCTGTATTTGGCACTGTGGCTCCTCCCCCCCTGCAGCCATCGTCACCTCCATCCCGCTCTGGACCATCATGGCGGCCCCACCTCTGCCCGACTCCCCGGTCAGCTGCAGCTCCATCACTCCCACTGCCTGCTCCATCGGAGCCGGGTTGATCTCGATGACCGTGTGCTCCTGGCCGGCCTCCACCTCGCCCTGCATCACCTCCTGCTGCACCAGCATGGTGCCGTCCACCACCTGGCCTTCTATGGGCACCACCTCTCCGCCACCGGCCTGCTGGCTCAGGTGGACCAGCTCTAAGGGGCTCACCACCGTGCCCAGCTGGCTGGAGTCTTGCATGGCGGTGGTGCCCAACAGCGTGAGGCCCGAGGACGGGTGCAAGGTAATGGTGTCCGCCTTTCCGTCTCCGGTCACCATGTAGCGGGTGAAAAGCTGCGAGCCGGCGGGAAGAAGGGTGACTGTGTTGGAGGACTGGGCCAGGGTGGCGATGGGCAGTCCTGCCATGGTGAACGGCTGACCCACGGAGGACAGCGAGATGGGGGAAAGAACGGTGAACTGCTGGGGCTGCAGGGCGGCCTGCTGGTTGATGGGGGAGGTCAGGAGGGTGGTGGTGGAGGCGGGCCTCTGGAGACGAGGCCGCTTGGTCTGGCGCTTGGTGGGAGTTTTGTTTTTGGCAGGTTGAGGGCAGGACAGGAAAGCTCGCACCTGCTGCTGCTTCCTTTGTTCTTCCAACTGCACCTCCAGGTCTACACACAACACACAACACAGTACAGTACTGAAAATCAACAACTGAACATCAAAAAATGTCATCTGTCCTTTTTCATATTTAGTATTCAAACACTGTAGTAACATAACACACTCACACAAACACCGAACTAGCTACACACAGCTACTGGGTTGGGCCTGTTTCCTAATTTGTATAATAGAGCTCCAGGAGTTGTGCATCTTAACTGTGTCATTTTTCATACTTTTAAGAGTAATTTCAGGTCATTGTGGCACACAATGATGCCTAATCATATTTAATATGACTGATTAGCGAGAATTAAGATATTGAAACTAGTTTTTGTCTCAATGCATTCCTAATCCATGTCCCAGCTCTAAGATATCTGCATTTGTAAGCATTTTACTACAAAATGTTTTCAGATATATTATCTATATATGTATGAAGTATACAAAATTCATATTGTTTCACAGAATCCTTAAAACTTTCCATCCCAAATTTAAGGCAAACTTCATGTACAGGACATTCAAAATGTGAATAAAGTTCCGAAGGATAGAATTAGATTCTATTTGTGGTGGTGGCTGCCGAACGGGGGGAGGGTTTCAGTACTGGAGCGCACCTACGACGAGCACGGTTATGTTGTGGCTCATTTCAAAGGTTATGTAACCACTGTTCCTACAGTGGCAAGTTTACATACATAACTGTGTGGTACACGATCAAATGTTAGACTTTATGAATAGTTTCATCATGTTGAGAATATTACGCAGCAGTCAGCCAAACACCCAGCTAAAGTATTAGGCAACACCATGGATGTAGTAGGTTGTGATTAGCGTGGCATTAAGCAATATAGGCAAATGAACACAAGTAGTTTGTGTTTTGAATGATTTCATTTACTTCACTTTAAGTGGATGTTTTGCTGCCTTTTCATCTTTACTAGTTAACGTTAGCTAGATGTACACTGGAGAAAAAATCATTTAATTCACTGGGCCGCTCAAAGGTTGCTGGAACTTTTAAGGTGGAATGTTTTCCTGCATGTTACTCAATGCATGAGATGACAATCAACACACCTTAAACGTTAATGACAACTTTGACCATTCCCTTTGTTTCTATTGGCTCTCGCATGACAGACGCTTTAGTGATGACTGGATCTTCAAGTGCTTAAAAAATTTATATGAATTTCAACCGGATTTTGCAAACTGCGAATATTCCATTTCCTCACTTGCCGCTCCAGCAGCACCACACCTATGGTCTGTTGTCAGTGTGTTGGTGAGAGAGAGAGACCGAGAGCGGGGCAAGGAGGGGCTGAGCGAATCAATGCGCTGTGCGCAGCTCTACAGTTAAATAAGATTTTACCCATTTTAAATAGTAAAAAAAATAGAAAATCAATATGTTGATATTGTGGCAGGCCACCACAAATAAATCACTGTATGGGAAACACTGCATCTGGCTCAGGAAACGTTTTTCCCCCATTCAACACACATCAAATTCCCAGTGTTACTTAACATAGAAATCACTATTTGTCCATCAGTTTGGCATGTCAGACAGCTCTAAATACTACAATACTACTACAATACCCATGAGCCTCAGCTGTCGAAGATGTGCGAAGTTATAACAAATTCAAAACTGCTTCTTTGCTTAATTAGTGAACAAAACACCATACCTGAGTGACTAAAATTAACAATCAAAAGTCAACTTGATTTAAGCTGCAGGTTTTCTCGACACTGTAATCTTCAGCTTCTTCCTGCTGTTACTGGTGCACAAAACAACTTAACTTAGACGTTTCTTGCTGACATGCACCTTGGAAGTCGTAGTTCATTTCTATTTATGTACACCGGCTTGTACCTTCGACTGTTTTTCAACAAACCTGATATATTGTAGTTTGACAAAAAAAATATCACATGGAGGTTACTCAATGAGTGAGCAAACTTCTTCCACTTATTAAGACCATGAGATAAGAAAAACTAGTAAGTGGACCTTGGGTTAAGACTTATGATTTTTTTTTTATCCATCTGTGTGTCATGCTTGCATATTGCCGTGGAAACCCAAGCCCATGATGATGATGATGACAATGAGTGTGTTTGTACAGAAAAAGTTCAACCAAGGAAATCTGACTGAGACATGTACGTCATCAGCCAAACAATGGACAGCTGACTAAAAGAACAGGATGTTGAGACACATTCAGAGAATCCCTGTGGCAGCTCCTGAAGAGGAACCTTGTTTTTGTTCTGTACTCACTGGTGAGCGTGCTGAGGACTTGCTCCTGGCTGGGATCCGTCTGCTGCTTCCTCCTCTCCAGGATCTTCTTGACTGAGTCAAGCAGGCCGAACACTTGGGCAAGGTTACTGAGCACCGCCACCTCTACCAGACAGGAATCTGGGATCAGTGCGGCAATCAATCAAAGGGTCACTTGGTCAGTCAGAAAGGAGGAACAAATTCAGCTGTTGCAAACAATCAATCACCAAGTATTCAGTCATTACTGCTACAGAAACCAACAGTAGCCATTCTAAAAGCTTCCTGATGTTGGTTTTTCATCCATCAGCTTCCAACAGCAGCTGAATTTGTTCTTTCTTTCCATTTGTTACTCGTTTATGCACCTTCAAGCGAGCCCTGCACATGGTCTATTTTGATGATGCGGTTCCCAGCAGCCAGTACACATTAGCGTTGTTCCGTACCTGTGTCCTGTAAGACACCTGGCTCCCTGCGCTGCTGCACGCCATTCAGCAGCTCCAGCAGCTCCGTGCTGATGTTGGTCACCACTTCGCCCAGCAAACCCACATCAGCGATGCCCTTCCAGAAGTTCAGCGTGTCCTCTGTGGACACACAGACAACACAGACTCATTGGTGAACTCTGTGTGTGTTTATGTGCGGATGATCTGAGTTATTGTGAAATGAATGGTCTGTGCTGGGACGTGTGCTCTCTGTGACCTGAGATCTCATTAGATTCCTTCTTGTCTGCAGAGTCCACTGAGCTTGAGCTCCAGTCCGCCTTCCCACTCAGAACCTCTGCTCTGTCCTCGCCCACTGTCCCGCCATTACCCAGAACCACCTGAGCTGCAATTTACACAAGAGAACGCACATTATGCTTATTACATGGACAGACGAGGAAAAAATCCGACCATAAAAATAAAGTAAAAATTAAAGTGACAAAGTGAATTTCGTCGTTTAATATGACCTTTCCTCTGCACATTCTATTTATTAAGTTATGTTCATACAGTGCATATCATAGTGACACATCACACATCACAGCTGTTTAGCATATATTGTTTTGTTTATTTTGTATAAATCACAGTTACATCACTACCCCATGTACATATGTTTATCTTTATATATGTATTGATGCACTGCTGCTACTGTTTGCACTTCTTGGTTAGATGCTAAACTGCATTTTGTTGTACTGGTACTCTGTGCAATGACAATAAAGTTAAATCTAATCTGAATGTAATTACACGACAGTCCTTGAAAAACAGTAAAACTCTCAGCAGAAAAGGGAAAACAACTTTCTTAATTGTTTTACCTCCATTTAGTTTTGACAAAGCAATACTTTATCACTGTGATTCAAATGTAATCAATATAAAAGCCATGATTATGAGAGAAACCTCTAGCAACCTGTAGCTTGGAGCAAGCTAACTTTCCTCCAATATATGACATTATATCCTTCATGAATATAAACCCACAGCCATTGTGGTCTAAATCAACTGCAATTACGCTGCAATTATAACTCGTTCGACCAGTACTGGTCAGCTGGCAGTAACATGCGGTAGTGCAGGCTAAGCTACCCCTGTCGGTCAATACGCGACAAAACAATACACAACCCTACTGGTTGATATAAGATTTTTTATAAACTGGCATGTGTCAAGCCCTGACCTCGGTGCGTTCTCACCTTGAGAGGATGTGGGCGTGGTAAGTCCAGTGCCGTCAGGAGGGAACCGCGTGTTGTTGATTAACAGGTCAAACTTGGTGCTGCGACAGGTATTGGTACACAGTGTGCTGTGCTGGTAGAAGTCCAGCTGACCTGAATCCATCATTTTTCTGAAGGGCAAAAATTAGGAAGGGTATCAAACAGTTAGTAAATGGAAGAGAAAAAATGGCCACCACCAATCAATACTGCCAAAATATTTGCATCCTTTATAAGGATGACATACCATTTTTGATGTGTTACTTTCTGAGCTGCCTGTCATCGTGCACCTGTTCTGGTTGGAGGTGTAGCGCCTTTCCAACTCAGTACACTTATTCTACTTGTTTGGACGTTATAACTGTAAGGGCAACTGCATACACTGCAACAACTGATTCATGTGCAGTACTTGGCCACACAAACAGCCTGATTGGTAGGAATATTCTGTGAAGTGGATAGGAAAATAAAAAAAAACACATACATGCATCCCATAATGCAAGCAGTGCAGTGGTGGAATAGAATATGTGTATATTTCTAAATAAAAAAAAGTACTTGTAAAGCTGCACGGATAACATTTCTGTAAAAGATACATCTAATCATCACAAACAAAAACTAGTAGCAGCAACAGAGTGTCTCAGTGAGTGTCATCCACGCTCACTGAGACGGGGAGATTCACCTGATTTCTGGTATTTGTTAGTGGGATCTGGTATGGTAATGAGTCACAACTCAAGGGTGAGATAGAAAGTGAACTCATTAAACAAAAAATTACGTTTTTTTTGTTAACCACTCCATCTCAGCGTCAATTATCAGGTGATAATTCTCCGTGGGTTCATCACTACTAGCAACACCTTTCAAATTAATCTAATCATTTTATACATTGTCAATGTAAAATCATTAACAATGACATTATTAGACATTGAACATTTACATCAGTCAAAGTGACGAGCTTTAATGAAAAGCTAAGAGTCGTTATTATCACCTCCTTTACAGCTCAGAAGTGATGAAATAATGTTCAGTTAGTTCACTCACAGAATATTGGAACTTGTCATCATTTGGATATTTATTCAAGATGTACGAGTCACATCAGCAACAATACATACTGTATGTAAGAGCCTGCATGCAGACTGTGATGATGATTAATTATAATTAATTATAATGTTGTGTAGTGCGAACAACCAGCACGTAGGAGATATAGAAATATGGCTAATCCAAAGATAAGTCGCCTGACCTTAGCATGACTCCACCCATCCTGATGGCTCTCTTCCAGTCTTTCAGCGTGGCTTTGCCAGAAATGTGCACAAACTGCTTCGGACTGATCAGCTGGTCTTCATACTAGCGGAGAGAGTATTAGTGAAGTAACCACATTGAGTGCATTGAGTGCAATGTCGATGCCACAGCAGAGATGATAAAACACCAGAGAAAAATCTAAGCAGAATCACATACAGTACTTCACATGCCTAATATTGGTTTGCTGATATCGGCTTTAAATTAATAAAAAACTAATAGGCATACTGTGGTATTTCGAAATCATGGCACTATCTTTTTTCATACCATCGTGTCCGTGCAGTGAGTGTGTTATGAAACTACCAAATTAAATCTACTATGCTGAGGGGATGTTATGTGGTGTAGAACTGTGCACTACATAAAAGGGGCTGTGGGGGTCAGTCAAGTGCAGTAGTGACTATTGATGACAATGTGAATCTGTCATTGTGTCTGACATGGACATATCACTGCTGTAAAATATGTTTTACTTCATAATGTTAACAGCTGGGACACAGGAACAATCTTCTTTACCATTTTGTGCCAACAGGAAATACTACAAGGCATGCGCCAAATGAAAAACTTCAACATGAAAACAGTTTTTTTTCCCATCACTTTCAATTTTTTGTGTTTTCTGAGCTGTTGCCCGAGTGTCCAACATTTTTAGTCCACTTTTTCCAGTTAAAAATACTACATATTTGTTGTGTGTTGAATTGTGGGACATCTGTGGGTCGATTTCCATCAACTGCACAACCTGTGTGAATGTCCTACAAACTTTTAGTTATACTACTGTACATATGCAATGGTACTAGCAGTGCAAGAAAAACAAGGACCAAGAAAAATTTAGATTTAGACAAAATTGAAAAAAGTATGGTAATGTTCTGGTCCACCAACTGTTTGTGTAAGTTTGATTTAGTTCATACTTCTCTTGTTACAACCTAATGTACAGTATTCTTTGCTAACAGTAGCCAAAGTTATTTCTTACCACTTGATAACAGTAAGCACCTGTTTAATTCAATTCAATTCATAACAATATGTTTGAAAAAATCAGCAAGAAAATATAATATATAAAAGAGAACATTCATCACATTTAATAGTTCATGATACTTTCAAATCAGCCATTGTAGGCACATGCCCACTTATAGCTGTAATCAGCATAAAGCTTACACGTTTAAAGTGAGAGGAAATAAATAGGCAGTTCAAAGTGGTTATTCTGGGACACCAGAAGTAGTACATGTTTCATTCCTGTGGGGTGACCTAGTTGCCATTTAGCTGTGTACAGTAATATTTGGTAACACCCACCACATCTTCAAAATGATGACGAATACCAACCTTCACACATTTTACATTGATTCCTGGGCACACGAATTTCTTCACTAGCAACACAGCTTTACTGTCGCCGCATGTTATGGGGCAGCCAATTTCAACGTCATCTCCCTCAGTTTGTTCTAAAAGGATGGAAAGATACACATGTAAACATTTTTAAAATGGAGGAAACCACGCTTTCTGTAATGTGATCTGCAAAATGTATGCATCACTAAATCTCTCAAGTTGTCCAAACATCACTGTGACAATCTCTCACCTGGATGTGCTTCAACAGCCATGACAGCCGCATCTGTTTCAGCAGCTTCGTCACTGAAAAGAAAACAGTTGGCATTTTCACATTTCTTATTGGTAGTATCGATGATACGGTCTATCTATCTTGTATCCACGTATCTTCTTAGGAGTAGTACTGTTTGTCCCACAGTAATTAAAATCTCATAGTCGCCGATCATCTGGCATCCCTGTAGCTGTGTTTGTTTTGTTATATTGTGTTGAAGTGAACTGAAGTGTAATTTCAGTCCCCATCCTAGCCTTGTCTACCTAGCCTAGTCTCAACTAGGCTACACCTGGCTTCAGTACATACCCAGTGGTGATTGGCTGTAGCTGGAGAATGACCTGAGTCTTATTAGGGTCATCGGGGTCCCCTTCACCGTCAGCCTTCACCATCACTACCTCCCCCATGGACACCGTGACCTCCTCGGTGGTCGCCATCACACTCAGAGTAGACTACAGAGGGGGGCCGCTTTCATAGAAAAGCTATGCAGTTTGCTCATCTGAAAAGGGGTGAATACATTTTTGAAAAACATAGCATGAAAGATGATATGATGCCAATTTGTTTTTCAGGTTCTCGTAAGACGTTAGTGATTTCAAGATACAGAGATTCAAAACTATCTTTTGGTTTTTTTGAGTTAACGACTTGCTTAAGTCAGAGTTGCTTTCAAAATAAAAGTTTAGACCAATTAGGCACAAGTTGCACCAAGGAATAGCTGGACATTGGAACCCGAAATCAAGGGGTGGAAATAGCTAATTACATTTACTCTTGTCACTGTAACAAAATCATTTTTTGTGCACTTCTTAAAAATCATTTTACTTAAATATTTTTTTATCTCAAATACTGTACTTTGCTACTTTCCAAGTCACATCCGTTACAGAGTAAAAACAAAAGTCCTGTGAAAAAGTCATGATAGACTGTGTGAGAATGGGACAAAGGAGCCAAACCAGCACCTGCAGCAGAGAAGAAGCTGCTGGTGTGTCTGTGGCTGCAGGAGGGCAGAGCTCCATGTCCAGAGAGGTGGCACTCTGCACTCAGCTGACACTTGAACTGGACACAACCTCACAGTTTGAGAGTAAGTGTTAATTAGCTGTTCTGGACAATCCCTGTCACAGTTGTGACTGCAGAGCCTCTTTCAGCTCAAAACGTTTGAAAACAGTTTGAGGAGCGTGGTGGAACAAGAGAGGCTGAGTGGACTGGTCGTATCATGCACTGAGAATGAATGAGAAGTTAAACCAAAGGGCAGACTGTGCAGGTTCAAACAGGTAAGTACAACAAACTCATTAATGGATGTGCTCTCCAGAGAACGTCACAACTACTGTGTTGCCTGGCAATGTAGCGTTGTATGTGTGTGCGTGTGGCGTGGCGTGGCGTGTAAAAACTGTGGAGTAATAACGAATGCTATTGCATGTTTATTGCTGTGCATATACAACTATACTGGGTCGCAGAAAATACAGTATTACAGCTATGGTCAATATGCTTGAGCTACAGTGTGCCTTCACGTGCATTTTAGTCAGTCTGTTGTGCCCACTCTGTATATACGAGCACAAGCAGCAGTTGTTCAGGAAGGTCAGCATTACTCACATTTGTGTTATTTATTTACTTTATTGACAATGTGCCAGTATTTGAGTGACTTAACTGTTTCAGTAAGAATTATGGCCAGTGGGCCAGTGTTGAACGTTTACATTTTTCAAAATAAAAGACAAATTTGTTTTCTACATTTCTTTGTTTTTCTTGCTGAACCGTAAACATACCGAACCGTGAAATTTATGTACCATTACATCTCTAGCTGATATGTTAACGCAATTTGTTTTGTAGCCTAATGATGTTATTTAAAATGAATTGGTCTAACATGTATAACCATAAAACATTTTGTCTTAACCCACCCCTCTGCAGTAATGTTTTCTCAGAGTATTTTAACTAACCTACTTTTTACTTTCGGCTAAGTACATTTATACACAACAAATTGTCCTCTTACTTGAGTAAAATATTGAAGTACTCTTTCCATCCCTGCCTAAATCTAGTTTTAATGGCGTAGCGTTGGGACAGCTGGTTAACTTTAGCTAGCTAACGTTAGGTAACCAACTGAACTTATTAAGTGTAGACATAGTGTAGTTACATGTACCTAGTTAAAGTTAGGCCAGTTGAAAAAAAAAAAAACGTCCATAAGAGTTGTTCTCTCCCTAACGAACAAAATCATAAACCAAACTTCATTAAGAAATGTGTCAAATTAATTAATCTTGTATAACGTTACGTTATATCCACTAATTTATACCAAACACTGGGCTGCTTGTTTCAATAACATTTCTTATTTCAGAAATGCTTCGACTTACCCAAAATATCTTCATGAGTGAACTAATGTGAGCAATATTAACCAACGTTAGGTTAATAAAAAAGTGTTTTTTAAATTAACTGCTTGACGGTGTGCACATAGGAGCTACATTTATCACATAACGAATGGTTAATAGTCATAGCGGTTCTGTGTCGGGTAACGTTAACGTTAGTTATCTATGCAAATTACCACCAATGCAGCCCCAGTTTTTTTAAACTGTCCGATTTCTGAGCAAAATGTAAGGTTTTTTCCCCGCGTACAGTGGAATAGAAACCGCGGTTTTGCGTGATTTAGGGAGGATGCTAACTGCCGTGCGGTTACTGGACCATTCACAGTTACACTGGAGCTGCATCCATCCGTTTAGTTGCAGATAAAAGACTCCTATTTCCCAAAGTTTGGTGGGTTATCACGACCACAGTGGGCAGCTGACTGCTTTTCTCTGTTGAGATGCACACAGCTACTCAGACTAGGTTCGGTGGTAGCCATTATGGCTAACGCTAGGGCGTAACTTGATGTGTGGGAAATTGGACAATATTGTGAACTATACTGTCCGAGATGGGTAAAGCTTTGCATTTACAGTGTGACGGTTACGTGCCGCTTGTCTCTGAACCGTACGTCCCTTCGTAACTCTGCATTTTAACTCTCCGCTCCCCCTCAAAATGACGTCTCCCTGTGCGGCGGCACGTACAGCAAACAACGGCACGGCGACGGCGTTGCCCCTCCATTCTGTACGAGCCTGGCTGGCTGAACCCCCTCTGCAATATACCCGAAACCCCCGGCTAAAACTACCGTTAGTGTCGTAAGAGCGGTTGATATTTTACAGCCAAGTATATTTAAAATCACATAGTAAAAAATGAGCTTGTCCTTACCGTTTTATGAAGAGAAACGCAGCCCTAGATTGTGGAAGGCTGCGGCGCATGCGCACTATGCAGGTATAGCTTGACTTCCTGCTGAACAGCGCTCGCCTTGTTATCACGCTCTTGTAAACTCTGACAAAATCCAACTTCAGCTCATTTTTTACTGACTGGGACTGAAAAAACTTTATTATATGTGAGAGAGTGAGATGTACGTCATGTGTGGTGACACCTTCGGTCTTTCTATGCTTTATTTATTAAGCTGTCTCGTAGAATGTGTCTATTCAGCTTGTATCCCAATTAGTGTTGTCATTGGTGAAATACACGCATTGTGATGTAGTGTTAGAATAACTTATGAATAATGAGAGACACAGAGCAGTGTGGGGATATCTTCAGAGTTCCCTAAGAGTGAGGGCTTAATCCTTACCCTAAAGCGAGGTCTAACAATTTGTTTACTAGTTTAAATGTGAATTACATTACATTCAATATTTTCAGCCACATGGCTTGCTTAACATTTTATTATTCATTGAGTTCATCATGGAAAGTTATCCGAAGACATTCTCTCCTTTTCTCAAACAGGATGCTGTGAAATGCTTCACTTTATTTTAAAAGTCTACGAATAACAGACTGATCTCAACCTTACATAGTCTCATATAATTATTACTTTAGACATTACAGGACGGGGCGCCAGGACAAGAGATCACTAGCAGCCCCTGGTTAAAAAATTGTGCTTCCGAAATCTCTTGATGGCGATTCCGCAAGAAGAGTGGTTATCCCCACCCCTCCTGTGCCAAACATAGCAGAAGCCCTTTTTAACGCACACCTTGAACACCCCACTTGGTAACCAGTTGCAACATGTTCCTCACTCAGAGGTTCAGGGACTTTAAAATGACCTCTGTGTTTGAGTGTTATATGGCGTGTTGTGTGATATCAATATAGAGCAACAACGTTTGTTTGAAATATGTAGTCAGTGGTGTATTATTATCGACATTTTAGCATATTTGTTTGTGCAGGTTTCACAATCGAAGAGCATGATGGGTAAAAAAGGCGGGGAAACGTAATGTTGTTGGCTTTCATTGGTTGCTGTGCGCGCTGCAAATGGTGCTGCGTTCCAGTAATGTGGGGAAATGGACGAGCATGAGGAAAACAAAAGTCTTGGAAATGTTTACTGTGGGTTGATTTGGGTCAAAATGAAAATGGAGCCATCACGGCGGAAGGTTTCTGTAAACTCGGCTGCTCTCTCTCAGTCAGCCTTACATATCATCATCACGTCATCATTTATTTATTTAAAACCTCGGAAAAATAAATAAATGATGATGACATAGTTAATCCATATCAAAGATAATGGAGAAGAAAAACAGACACAGGGCTTTTTTTTATATACATATTTTTAATTTTATTAATTTATTAACTGTTCGATTATCTTTTCTACCAATTTTATCTCCCTAAATGTTGTTTTAAAGCCTTCTCCACACTGCCAGGATATAATTATATGTGGAGAAATACCAAGTTAAGTTGTAACATTTGAATTAAATTTAAAGACTTTTGGCTAAAAAATGTGTGTAGTTATAAATATAAAGTCCTTTTCCTGTTGGTAAAACTTCCAAATTCCCAGACACAATACTGACGACATGACCTCAATGTCCTGAATTGTGGCTACGCCCGTTAACAGATGCTTAAGAGACATAAAGCAGCAAGGAATTCATGTTGCTAAAAAGAAAAAAACAAACAAACTTGTTAATCTAATGTTATATGAAAGTGTCATTACAAAAACATTTTATAGGCATCATAGACCATTGTGCTGATATAGCCCACACTGTCACCAGATGTATTAAACACATTTATTTCGATGACATCCATTGCCAAACTATAACTCCCAGCTATTTTGTTTGTGTTTGTTTGTTTGTTTTTTCTTGTTGTTCCAGCAATATCTCATTATTAATCTAATCAGGACTAATGTAACTTTTGGATAAACCAAGTCTACCATAGACTTGGTGTGGCCACTGTAATAACATGGCCTTGTCCACATCTCAGCTTCTATCAACACTAATATATCAGAATAATCAATCTAGGTCATGATGGTCCTCCCTCAATCTGTCAGAAGAGGGCGCCAAACCCTTGTTAAAAAACAACAAACTTTGAGTCCAAACATTATTCATTGGACATCTATTTATTTTTTTAACCAATCAGTAAAATCACGTCAAATAAAAGACAAATCCCTTATACAGAATATATAAAATAAATAACATTTATTCAATAAAGCTGTGAAATGTGACCATGGGGATTAGGAGCTGAACAGTTTTGTGCTATGCACCGTTGTGCAGGCCTAATAGCTACTGATGTTTTCTGGTACAGAAGCCCTATCAATGGGTTGGTTTGATCATTTCTGTGGACAACATAAAAAACACACCATTAAAGACATACTTCAACAATTTGGGAAATCCGCTTATCTATTTTCTCTCTGAGAGTGAGATGAGACGATTGATATCAATTTTAATGTATGTGTGTTAAGTACGTAGCTGGAGCCAGCATGTGGTTAGCCTAGCTAACACTGAGACTGGATGCAGCTATTTGACTCAGTCCAAAGTTTAAAAAAAAATGCCTTCCAACACCTGTAAAGCTCACTAATTACTCATCGCATCTTGTTTGTTTAACCTGTGCACAAACAGAAATGTAAAAATGCCAATTTGTGGTTTTGCAGGGAGTTTGATTGGACAAGCTGGTACTATTTCTTGACGAATAACAGTTTATCCGTCCGCCTAGTACTTCTGTGCAGCATCCCAGACTATACTGTTGGTGAGCACGGGTGTTAGTGTAGGCCTCTGTGCAGACACGATGGTAACAAATCTGGCAACCTCACTGTGACGACAAGACTCTGGAAAGTCATTGCGCCAGGCTGTTGGTCACCGAGGAATCATTCCAAATATGTAACTCTCCCTACAACCTCATTTTTATCCTTCTGTGTGTTAATTAGTGAGTTTTGGATTCGTTGGTAGGCATATTTTGAAATTTGGACAGAGTCAGTCTTTCCACAAAGCTAGGCTAATCGTCTCCTGGCTTCAGTTCTGTACTTAATGCACAGACATGAGAGTGGTGTCAATCTTCTCATCTAGCTCTCGGGCATAAAGCAAATAAGTGCATTTCCCAAAATGTTGAACTACTCCTTTAAGATTACAGTAAGAGAGAGGCTGGATCTGGACAGAAGACTGGCTATGGCCACCATCATTATCATTATGCAGGATGGTCACTGTTTGTAATATTACAGTCTGTACGATTACAAATGCTGCTGCAAATCTTATTATGTCACTTTATTTTTTAACTACTTAACATTGGTGGGTATAGAGGCATCTAGTAATAGTTGATGAGAAATACGTCTATTTCTTCCCATGAAGTCAGTCTTTCAAGAAGCCATTTCTTCTTGGTGTCTTTCCAGTGTTGTCCTTTAAATTTAACCCCTGCTTTCCAACACTCTGAGGCTGCCATCTTCACACCACGCAGTGCAACAGGAACTTCTGACGTGCGGTGCTCAGGAATGGGAATCATGCTCACTGGAGAACAGTTTGCTAACGGCACAGTATTAACATACAAATTCAAACGATATCACACAATTGAACCCTGTTTAGATGAGAGACAAAAGTGAGGAAGGTAGTTGTAGTATTAAACACAGTCAGACTAGTTGTCAGATGGCGATTTTGGATGTCGCAAGGACATTTAGCTAGATTTCAAGGCATAGCACCCCTGTGATGAAGCCGTCACCTGCGCCAAGAACACAAAATGTTAACATCTGATTGTCAAACAAAAACATATTGTGTATGTACTGTAGTGTACTGTATCCAAACCTGGCTACAACAGGTGGCGGTTTACCAGGAAACATACACTTCACTGAATCTGTACAGAAAAGTAAAAATAAAGGGATGGTGCAAGTGCATTAGAATACATTCCTTACCAAATACTAAGCTGCAACCACATACTGTACAGTATATCTACTGGATCACCCACACAGCCTTCATCAACTCAAAGAAAAAATGACAGTTTGGTCACATGAAGGCAAAGTAAAAACTGCTGAATGCATAATCTCTTGCTGTTTACAGTGTGTGTGTGTGTGAACAGGTTTTTTGGTGAAATGCTGGTGAAAGGTGAATGAGTGGTGGGAGGTTTGGGGGGGGTGTTCCCTGGCAAAGTGTACTGTAGACTTTTGTACGTTCCAGGCCTGTAAACAACAGATTAATACCGTCTGCAGCCAAAAGCCTCTGGAGACTTGAAAGCATACGTGATCCCTCTGTGTCAAAGGTTGTTACTGCTTTGTTTGGAAGTCGTGTGCGCAGACGTGCATTCGTCATAAATGCAGCTCACTGCTCGGAACAGCAAGCAGACCACCACAGGCTCCATTTCAGCTGGTGTTATTAGTGTCACAAGTTGATAAATCCCAAATACTCTTACTCACGTAAAAGCTTAAGTTATGTCAATAGTGTGTCAACATTACTTAGTTAACAAAGAATTTCAACAACTTTGAGTGCAGCTTTAAACTTGACATTTATATTAAGGTTAAGTCCTGATCAGATATTAAGAAGAGGCATTTTGATAGCTTTAAGGACATAATTCAACATTTTGGGGAATACACTTGTGTGCCTTCTTCACGAGAGTTAGATGAGAAGAT
>NTHP01000513.1:98701-115317 GCA_003416845.1 Oplegnathus fasciatus | reverse complement strand
GCTAGATGACAACAAGCTTATTAAAAAGAGACAGTTTTGAGATAAAAAGGACTTGTGACTGTGAGGACACGTGCTGTCTCTGTAGAAACCAATGTGTTTACAACCTTGAAATGTGGAAAATGCAGCTTTGCAACTGTGATGATTCTGTCAGAACCAGCAGTTCCTGCGGTCATAAATCAAACTTTGATCACCGTGACAGCACGTCATAAAGACAGTAAAAAAAAAAAAAAAAGTATGTCCTGCTGGCTGGATGTCACCTGCTATGAAGGATATCTCAACTTCATTACAACAGGTCAAATCTAATATAAGCTCTTATGTATTCAAAATCATAGCTGGGCTGTAATATTTGAGCGATATGTTGATATCGTTATGGTGTGTTGACCAAGACTGGCTGACACTGCAGAAATAAAATGTCCCCATCTCTAAGAGACATTGTAAAACAATTCGATGGTTGATACACACTGTGATCGAGGCTGAATGAGTGTTCGTATTTACAGTCAGATGTTCACCAAGAGCAGCTGACACACGCACGCCCTCACATGAAAGCAGTAAGGCCTGAAGGAGTCGCTCTCTTACCTGTGGTATCAGACTGACGTGAATGTTACAGAAGTTCTCTCTCTTCACTTTAAACTGGAACTGCCTGAAGGCCTCGATGAAAGGCATACTCTCTATGTCTCCAACGGTGCCTCCTAACTGCAAACAGCCACAAATATGATCAGCGACAATCACGGCAGCCTCTGCCTCCGCAGGGCCTCGCTGCAGCAGATAACTCACAAAATAGAAGCCATTTGGTGGTGCAAATTATATGCTAAAAAATAACTGCACAGCTTACTTCTATCACACAAACTTGAGGTTCTACGTCATCGTCGTCAACTGGTACTCTGGCCTGTTTCACGACCCATTCCTGGATGGCATCTGTGATGTGTGGCACCACTGGAAAAGAGAGAAAAACACAAAATCATTCTTGGCTAACCGTTTCTCTTCAGCATGGCACCCTTTTTCCACACTTAAACTGCAGATGTTTACCCTGCACAGTCTTGCCCAGGTAGTCTCCCCTCCTCTCTTTGTTGATGACTGACTGATAGATCTTGCCGGTGGTCAGGTTGTTGTCTCTGGTCAGCCGGATGTCGAGGAAGCGCTCGTAGTTCCCCAGATCCAAGTCCACCTCACCGCCGTCATCCAGCACGAACACTTCCCCTGGACAGAGTGGGCATAACACAAGCGTAACACATCCATAATAATGTGGCTGCTTAATTATGAATGTTTAAATGAGAGCGATCGCTTCCTCCGACATACCGTGCTCATACGGTGAAAACGTGCCAGCATCTATGTTAATGTAAGGGTCGATCTTGATGGCAGTTACGTGCAGGCCGCATGACTTCAGGATTGTGCCCACGCTGCTCGCAATGATGCCTTTGCCGATGCCCGAGATGACTCCTCCGGTTACCAGGATGTACTTCATCATTGTGCTCTGGTACCTGGAGAGAGAGGACGGATGTAAATCTCACAATTCAAACGTGAATGTGAAGTGGAAACAGCCTCAACAGAAAGCTAGATTTTATTAAGCTTGAAGGTTCATGGAAAAAAGAACGAAACAGGTGGTCATGTATGGGGGTGGATCGTAACTGCTGATGAAGGACACAAGATGTAGCTGAAAGCTCCAAAAGCAGTCTAGTAAGTGGACCTTGAGTTCAGAATTTTAGCCAAACAACACTGTATTATCTTTTGTAGGCTTATTGTACTAGATTACATTTTACTGTGAAGGTATATTGAATTTAGAAAATATATAAAAGGAAATGTACACATGTTTCTGAATGAAACATAATACTTTTAATTCTTTTTCCCTGTATGATTATTAACGATATTTCGATATTTAGACTGGGCTCACAATAAGGGTAGAGAACGTGGACCCCTGTAGCTGTTGCCAGTGTAACTAACGGGGAGCCAAATAAACAATAAACGTTTACCGCCTAAAACTACTGGTTCACCAAATTTAACCATGTAAAGTTGAAAAATTAAAGTTTTTCATCCTTCCCACAACACAACACTCTCACCACATAAAGCATGGCACATTTGAAGCGCTCGGTTACATACACCGCACGGGCCGAGTGGGTGGGAAGTTCCGGATCCCCTTATGCTGCGAGATTACAAGTGAGTGGACCGCCCGTCCAGGTTATCACCGTCCTCAAAGTCAACGACACCAAAGTAAAACCGCCAGCGCGATTAGCTTTTGGCTAACTGTTCAGGGCTCATACCGGTGTAACTGACATTTACTACCAGACACACGAACAAAGGCCTCTGTGAGAGTCTGCAGTGGAAAACAGACAAACCTATCGTCGGCTGAACAAAGCGCCGCTGCTGACTTAAGTTTCTGTCTTTCAATACAAAGAGTAGCTAACACGCTCTCCATTTCTAACTGCATCAAGCTCGCTAACTCACATGTGACCAGAGTACCCGACATTGCTTTCAAAATAAAAGCGAAGGTAGCTATTTAGTAACGTTTCTATGAATAGCACGGCAACACAACAGCGAAATAGTTCAAATTGACCATCCATAGCAGTAGTATATACTCTATTTTGGATGACGAGACTACCGTTGAAATAACATAAGGCATTACATTACTACACTCCAGCGCATGGTATTTCCAACATCATTTTATTTTGATTCTTTTTGCCCGGAAGTCATACTTACGTATTGTGTCTACCTTGTAACTTCACACTGTTCGCTAGCTAGCATCAGCCTCTCTGATAACAGCATCAAATTTCAACTCACCAAAATATTCTTCAGCCAGAGCTGCCCTTCGAAACAAGCCGTCGACGACGAAAACAGTTCACAGACTCTTTGCCAGAGACCAAATCTCGATCCAAATGGAAACGCTTTAGCTAGTTCGCTTCCCTACAGACCCATCTATCCTCAGACTGGCTCTACACGTGTATGGACCACGATTCAGGTCTGCAGTGCATCATTCATTACAGCTCCCGCTTACGACAGCATGTGCTACCTTCAGGTACGCCTCGTAAACTGCTGCTGCCCATTTGGGAATGTTGCATTCATCTTTGGCGTGTTTATGTCACTTCAGGTGACTCACAAGTATGTCAGAAGCACATTAAGAATCATTTAATCCATTTTGGTCCCATTCACTCTCAGTAATAACCCCAGTGATGCACCATGGCATTCAGTGATGATAAAATGAGCTTCATCATTGTTTTTTATTGTTTTGGTTTTTATTTTAAAGTTGCTACTTGGGTGCCATCACCAAACCCCACTGTGAACAGATTTTAAGCAGTATTTAACATCTAAAAGCTGAGGTGTTCTGTAATATGCAGTGACATTAACCAATAGCTGCTGTATATATGAAACGTGTCTTTGTGACAATATAAACAAACTTGTGTCTAAATACTTGCAGCTGTGTTCCTTTAACACCACCAAAAACTTGTTTGAAATAAGAAAATACAAATCCATATTAGTCACTAACCTGTTCCTGCTGGTGACTGAGCTTCAGCAAAAAAAAAAACAGCACAAGGCCTATAACAGCAAATTTGGTATATAAAATGAAACACAACCGTTTGCGTACTACAATGTACAGTATATGCATAATAATATAAAAAAAAACACCTGTACCATCGGTTGTTAATACAGATTCCGTGCTCGTACCTCCTCCATGCAGTGGTGATGGTAAAAACAATTAATTACAAGGAACAGTCTTGCATTCAAAACTGTACTAAAGTGAAAATGCAGAATTATTAGCAGCAAAAGGTACTTAAAGCATTAAAAGTAAGTGTACTCATAATGCATCCCTTTCAGAGAGTTATATTATTATTATATATGCAATATTACTGGATTATTATTATTAACATGTAAGCAATACTTCAGTGTTGTAGCTGGTTGGGGTGAAGATCATTTTACCTGCTTTATAATAATAATAATAATAATAATCTTTATTGTCCACAATGTGAAAATTTGTCTTCGGCTTCACAGGTTGGTTAAAAACACATCAAAGTAAATCACAATGCATACAAGAATATCATAAATGACACAAACATGCACAGTACAGACAACAATTATGCACTACTGAGCATTTTAATCTATGCAATATATATAATAATGCGACATTTTATAAACTAATCGTATGTTTTGCATGTAAAATCTTCATCTGCAAAGTAACTCGTATCTACTGTGGTAAATGGATACGTAAGTAAAGTACAAGCACCTTGTACTTGAATAAATGTACTTAGTTACTTTACACTGCCGTCTACATGTATCATTGCCATCACAACAAATTCCTCACATGTACTATGACTTTTCCTGGCCGCTTCCTTTTCATGCGCACCTGAAGGCTGCACACTTCCCATTTTTGAATCAGCAGGGGGAGCTCATGTTCCATGTTTGAGGGCTCATGTTGGACAAGAGAAAGAGAAAAAAAAGTTGCATTTTCCTCATGTATAAAGGCTTTTAGCCAGAGGATAAAGAAGACTCAATGTTTGGTTTAGCTTTACAGATTGTGCAAGGCATTTATCAGCATTAATTTATTTTAGCTGAGAGCTCCTTGTGCATATCTTATTTCCAAGTGGCAGAGAATCAAAATGCACATTTTATGTGTGTGGAAATTCATTTGTTCACATCTTTTATTTTCTTAAATCCACAAAGAATAACGAGAATACATTAGTGTTCGTTCAGGAATAGAATAAGCTTAAATACTACTGTCAGAGCCATTTTGTCCTGACAATGGGTGTAACAATGCATCAGTTTGACTCCAGTGATAATGTATGCTGCTGCTCAGACGCGACAAAGCGAGGCTGAATTGATCCCGCAGCAGAAACACTTTAGTGGTCGGAGGCACAGAGATGTTTTCCTGTGGGGTTACAACACACAGGTTCCTCTTTCTCTCCCTGACACAAAACAACACTTTCTGCTGCTCTGCTCCATATAATAAATGGCCACGGTCCAAAGTGGTTAGTTACAGTGTACTGTGGAAAGGTCAATGGTCCTGTGATGTGGATCACAGTGTATTATCCTCATTGTGCTCAGTGAGATATGAAGTCCAGACAGGGAGCACTGCTGTCTCAATTTTGTCAAACTGTGACTGTGTTCAGATTAAACAACAAGACGTCCGCACAGCCTACTGTTGTTTGGATCATCTGCAACTGGGTTCAGTGGGCTCGCTGTGTGGGTGAGCGCAAGCGCTGCAAATTAAAATAACAAAATGATGGAGTTAGTGACTGATGGCTGACTCACAGACAGATAACTGCAGAGCTGACTGATGCTTCGGTGTCACACCCAAATCTCTACTTGTGAGCCTCAGCAGCCAGCTTAGTCTCTGGAACACAGGAGGGGGGCTTAATGAGAGTTTTAATTCATTTTTGACCGGAGCTGTGATTGAATTAAACTCCCACAGAAGGGCTGGATCCTCTCCTCACCACAAGCCATTTCCTCCTATTAGAGATGTAACAGAAGCAGCAGGCGGGGATGCAGGTCAGCCTGAGATGAAACTGCCTGTTCCTCCTTCATTTTATGGAAACATATACTCTTACACACTGTATGTGCCTGCTGGTGGCGCAACCTGTGGTCTGCTAATGTTTGGCACAGCTGCACTGTGCTCCGTTGTGCGTTTTTTTTAAAGACATAGTTCAACATTTTGGGAAATATGCTTGTTTTCTTTCCAGGAGGGGAGGCGATCGATGCCACTCTCGTGTCTGTGCGTGGTACAGAGCTGGAGTCAGGATGCGTTTAGCCTAGCTTAGCATAAAGACTGAATGCAGAGAGAGACAACTGACCTATGTATTTATTTTAGAATATTAAACGAATAGCAAAGAGTTGCTTATTTACACACTGAAAAGTTACAAAGCAACATTATTAATCATTTGGAGTCCTGTCTCCAGCCACCTGTCGAATGTAAGTCCAACATTCACTCTCTTTTAGCTCCGTTTTTGGTCTCTACCAAATCCTGAGGAAAATATCTGTCTCTTTAGCTGTTTAATGCTCAACTATGTTCAGCAGCTAGTCGCTAACTGTGTGTGTCTGCTGCTTGGTGCTGAGCAGGTAGAGCACAGTGGGGTTTTCACTGAACACAGCTGCCTGATGCAGCGTGAAACGACACTATGAGAGCGGTGAGAGTGAAGCATAAGTTACTTTACAGGTGACCCCTTTCACATTATCACATTGTTTCCACATTGTCCACATTGATGTGTTAATATATAAATATCAATTATAGCTGCTGTAATGATGGTAGTGTACCTTAAACTGTGTGCCAGAGGGCTTGGGTCTAAACATAATATCCTTCCAAGACATCATAACTCCAATTTCATGTCCTCACCTCAGTTTAAGGATTCATTGTTCTGTGAGTTGAAAATTAGGAAACCTCAAAAGTTTCTTGTGGCTTCAAAGCTATTCCAACCATTGTTACATGGGTTGATCTATTTATTGCTGTTCTTCTTTGGTACAAAATCCTCCTCTGCAAAGGAGAAAATGCATTTCTTTCACGTCGCGTGTTTAGAGTGTGGGTGCGCAGACCTCTATATGTAAGACATATGATAAATCATGTTTGGCTTTTATCTGCTGGTACATCACTTCTGCTTTGGCTCCCCGTGGAAGACATGGGTGGTATGCAGAGATAGCAAACACAGGCAGAGAAAAGAGCGCTACATAGAGAAACTCACATTTCATGAGTGCTCTGATGTGTTGAAGGAGCAGCACAGAATCACCGCAGCATTGTGTGCTTAACAGGAAATGTAGAAACGAGCGATTGTATTGTCAGATCCCTGCAGAGGAGTTGGTTGCTGTCTTGTTGTCTTTCAATAATAGATAGCAGAAGACAGATGGGTGGAAGAATGGACACATATATAGTTGAAGGCTGATACAGACTCCATTACATTTTTACTGATGCTGCTGATACCCAATACTGTCCTCCCAAGAAAAACCACAGCATTAGTCACTTCGGCAGATGCCCAAAAATGACAAAGTCTTCTAGCAGCCATAGGTATTATGCCTCTTGTCCATCGGGAGCGAAGGGGAAAGTAGTGTGACGTTGTTATAGAGCCACAGAATCCACATAGGGACGAAGTCAGGGTGGTTGGATGGGTCAAAAAAAATGTCGGACTTTGCCACGGGAGACCTCTGTTTGCTTCCAGGTTTTTACCGACAGTGAACATTCCTTTCTTTTAACCATGACCTTAACCAAGTGGTTATTATTGTAACCATGACGGCAAAGGTCCCATAACCTAAGGAAGTAGTCATTTTAAACCACATTTGTGCCTAAACCTGACCAAACCTTAACCATAGTGTTGTCACATCATAAAACAGATTTTTTTTTGTGAATTTGGATGTTTTTGGAAGGCACTGTCAAATGATGTCCTCCCGCCAGCAGCTTTTAAACATAATGGAGCACTAAAATTGAAAGCCACAGTAGTGAAATGATTTTAGCGGCTCAGCAGCTCTTAAAAACAAATATTCAACACATGATTATTTGCTTTCTTTCTGAGAGTGAGCTGAGAGGATTAATATCGGAGCTAGAGTCAGGATGTGGTTAGCCTAGCTTAGCATAAACACTGATAACAGGAGGAAATAGAGTGCCTCACTCTGTCCAAAGTGAAAACATAACATTAACATGTTTCTCAATCGCTTAATCAGTGCATAAATGGTAATGGAAAACAATGACAATCTATGGTTTTAGTGGAGGTTAAATGCTGGAACTACTTCTCGGCGAACAACAGCGGGTGGCAGTGACTGTGCACACCTTCTCAAAGTCTTGTAGTCTACCAGGTTTGGTACCATCTTGCCTGTACAGAGACAATAGAGAGAGCTTATTGACAGTATCTGGAGATCTGGAGATGCTGTACTGGACAGAGCCAGCCTGGCTGTCTCCCCCTGCCTCTAGTCTTACGCTAAGCTAGGCTAAAGACATCCTGAAGCTCCAAACTCAATGCACAGGCATGACTTCTCACTCTTACAAAGAAAAGAAAAATAAAGCAAATAAGCAAATTTCCCCAAATATTGAACTATTTCTTTAAGGCAAGGTGAGACAGGTTTCATTGATGATTTCCTCTGCTATAAAGTTAAAAGAAGAAAATCCAAACCGTGAAAAGTCTGAACGTGATCATGGTGTCTAATCCATCACATTTGTGGTGCGTGGTACAAGCCCTTTTCCACTCATCCACTGTTCAAAAATGTAGATCTGTCTTACTTAAGCTTTAATGTGGGGGTTAAACACCACGCTGAAGCTTTTCTCATGCTGAGGACGGCCTTTACATGTGAGTGTGTGAGTGTGAGCCCTCGGCAGAGTGGAGTAGGGCTGTGAAGGGGGATGGGCAGATTACTTTGTCTTACACCATGGTGATGAAGTCTCTCTCTCTCATGCTCACTGTCTCTTCTCCTGCTCTCAACCTCTCTCCATTTAGACCAATACATACAGTAGGTTGGTTAATGTAATGGGCTGATATCAGATACTATCATTCAGTTATATCATCCGCCTCTGACATGAAAGGCTTTTCACTTACCACAGCTACATGTACATATTACACATTTTGCATTTTAAAAAAGATTTTAATGGTTCAAAGTGCTTTTCGACGTACAGCAAGTCGTAGTTACTGAAAGGCCTGATATACAACAAAGCCTCTCCTCACTATGAAACAAGAATCCCTTAAAATACCACAAATTAAGCCTTCATTTACACTTGAAAACATTTGGTTTTGTGTGGTTGTTAAAGATCCCCTAAGGTGAACCCTAACCCCTTTAAAACATTTTAATTTGAAAAGCCATGAATTAACAAATGAATTACAATTTCAGGTTTTACATGAATGTTAAAATGTTTTCAGGTGAAAATGAATTATATTTGAAGGGATTTGAATTCCCAACAGTGTTCAGGTATTAAGGTGACCTACACCCCAAATCTGGGTTTAATTAATGGGTAAATTCATGGATATTAAGGTTTTTTAATGGATTATCTGCACAGTTTAGCCGAGCAACATTATGTGTTCACCTTCATCTGTACCATAAAAGGTCGTTCATTAAGGTGTCAGGGGTTAATTTACTACTGGATAAATAAATGCATCATACTGTTTTAAGGAGTTTTCGTCATGTATTAAGGGGTCGAATCTTTTATAGACTGATCCGACATGATAGGAATCTCCTGAACAAGTTAAAATTGGTCCACTCACTGTGTTTTGTGGTTTATTAAAGTGTTTTTATTTTCTTTGTGCAAAGGAGATGATAATTGAGTCATGTGACTTTGTGAATGCCCTGTCTGTCTGTAACTTTGTGTCGTATTGCTGCTGTTGTCTTGACCTGGTCTCTTGAGAATGAGACCCCGTGTCTCCATGAGATGACCCAAACAAAGTCTAAACAAAGGTTAAATAAAAAAATTTTTGTTTAAATGTTTGGAGTGCTCTTACAGAGGCGAACACGATGCACATGTAATTTCTTTCTCCACATGTTTAACCTAGTGCTGCTGCAGCAGTTACGTTAATCTGACAGCATTCAATTCAGGCTCGCGCTGTGTTGAAAGTGTTACGTAAATGTTAGTACCTAGTAAGACTGACGTTGTGACATTTACGTAAATGTGACTTGGGTGCTTATTCAGGCATGAGACCAACATGTTAAATTGCCATCAGATTAACAGAAAGGGGTGCATGTCTGAAACTGGCTTTTCAATGATAAAGGTGTAATTTGTCCCGCCCTAACGGTGCAACAAAGATAACAGGAAAGTCAGGAAGACGTCAATCAAGCACATTGTGTACACAGAAGAGGTCTAATTAGGCAAAATAATTAAAATCACCTGTGGGGTTTACCATGCTGGGCCTCTAATGGATGGCTTTTCGTGGCTTGAAGTGTTTTTTACCCCTAAACCATGCAGATAATCCTTTAAGAATACCATAATATATCACATCCATTATTTTATCCATTAAGTATCCATTATAATGTCATTATCAGTTTATACAAGAATGGCATTTGAAGGTATTTAGTTTCACAGTGCCTGTGTGTGTGATGCAGTGTGTCACTCCCTTAAAAAGCTGCTAATCCACCTAAAGCAATTTCATTTTTCTGGGTTTCAAAGGAGACTTTACACCAAGTGAAATCAATTTTAGTGTGAACACAAGTCTGTCGAGTTACTGTTGAGAATGCAGTGCGCAAACACCAGGACACACATTGATTTCATTTGATGACATCTACTCCAGGCTGAGGAGCTTGGGAGCCGCACAGTGAAGCACATTCATTACATGACATCATTAACCACTTAATGGGCAGCAGTGTACTGAGGGGTGGTGAGGAGGCTGCATGTGCAAAGGTTTTGTCAAGCTCTGCTGCATGCTGCAGAGATCAAAGCTACTTTATGCTGCTTTGTTTCAAACCTGACAATTAGAATATGCAGAATTTAATTATGTTTGATGTTTGCTGCCAAATCTTATGTCTTGTGAGGTTCTAACAGCTGTTTATTGGGCTTTTATACACTAATAAGAAGATATATCACATTTGATAAGATATTTAATTGGCAGTTGCCATGCCAGTTTTCCAAACATCCCAAATCATTTGAATTAATGTATTGGTGCAATATTAATCTGTATCGTGGAGTGCCTTGAAACAAAAAATGGGAACTCTACCATGGTTGGATCTCTGCTATAAGCACCGATTGACTGATTTTGTAGGGTCACTCAGTCTTGGTTGCAGCACCGATGCCAACTAACACCATCAGTTTAGTAAATAATGTATTGTCATTCATGTTGGCTGGTCAGTGGATGATTTCAGTTTTCAGTTTAGCCAGTCATTTTCATCATTTTTTTCCAATTTTTTCTCGCCTTTTATTTTTCTCTCTCTTTTTTATTTCACTTGCAATGCATCAATCTGTTACCACAAGACTGACTTATTATCACCTTATAAACTTGATATGGCTAACATGCAACAACAGCAATGTTAGCATTCATTTGGAGTTGCGTCTCTTGCCACATGATGGATATAGGCTCAATATTCACTCTCCTTTTAGCCAACTCCAGCAGAAAATATCTGGCTCTTTAGCTGCTAATTGCTCCACTGTGTTCACCAGCTAATGAAGAAATGTTTGATGCTGGGCAGAGTTCATCAGAGATTTCCGCTGAAAACAGCAGAAAATAAATGGAAATGAGGTTGATTAGAGCAGTGAGATTGAACTAAAACAGCAACGTTATGGGCCGTAAAACCAAAACAATAAGCTGAAAGATGCTAAACACTAGTTTTAGTGCTCTAGTTGTGAGGGGAATTGCAGAGATGGATGATAATTCTCTGTGGGTTTGTCACTATGAGAGACCCGGTTCACTTTACAAGTTGGCATTAACTTTGGTAAGGTGCTGAACTTTTGGTCTTTCTGACCTGTGTAGGAGGAGATCAGTTCTATCATTCTCACTGTTCATTAATTCAGGTCAAGGTAAAAGAAAAAAAGTAAAGGATGACTTAAAGGAATACTTAGCTGAAAATGTATTTTTTAAAGTATCAAATAACAGCCTGCAGGCTTGAAAGGTGGCATTGAGCAGTTAGTAGCTCCTTCATGGTGGATGGAACAGTTACAATGGATTCCAATGTAAACCCAGAGTCACGGAAAAATATCAAATGGTATCAAAGCGTCAGTAGAAACTCCTGCAGCATAATTCACTTCCATGCTGTTGATCAGTGTGTTCAGTATGTTCATAACTCTCCACAAAATATACCACCTTCGTGTCAAGCTGTTGCCCCCTCATTGCTCCAAACATTCGCCATGACTACTGTAATTTACCATTTATTGACAAAGTGACGGTCGTTTGTACCATACTGAGCATGTGGATCAATGGAGTTAAAGTGGATTATGCTGCGGAGTGGTTTGAGAACTTTGTTTTTTGACTGTGAGTGTACCAAACTATAAACTGACTACAACTGCTGTCCCCATGAAGAAGCAAAGCTACAAACCTTTGAGAACCACCTTTTAAGCCTACAGACAGTATGCGCAACAAGTCCTCCAAATTAAACAACAATTCAACGGACAGTTTATATCAGTAGTTTACAGAGTTTATTGCTCATCTCTTTTTCAAGTTGCAACTACAGGTTGTAAACATTCATTAGGCTGCAACTCTGTTTCTGACCTCTCAGCCAATAAAAAATGTTTACAGATTTAAATGGAACCTTTAAATTTTAATTATCTATACCTTTAGTTACTTTCAAATGTTGAAAGCTAAACCTAACAAGATTTGATGAGGGATTCATAAGGATTCGGAGTGGATACTGGATTTGGATCCATAAAATGCAATTTGACCCAACCCTACTTAAAAGACAGATTTCCAATGTTCCTTAAATTTTTAATATTTGCACAAAATCAGGTTTTGGCAGCTTAAGCACAAATCTATCAGTATTGGTACTAGCCTGTATCGGTCTACACTCACGTCTCCTCTGCTTCACACTCACTGCCCATCTGTTAATGCTCCAGCATGTGCACGAGCTGTTGAGCTGCCCCAGCAGAGATGTAACCGAGCATGTTTATATCACAGAAACATGAACCGACGCTACAGAGCAGAGCCACACTGATGCAGTCGTCAGGCTTTAAGGCTCACCCCTCCACTGCGACTTTTATCTCATTTAATTATGCTGAGAGGATGACATCGGAGCAGGGCTTTTGTACACGCTGAGATATGGCACTGTCGTGTGGGAACATCAGACCGATCTCTCCATCTTCCTCCTTTCGTTCATTGGTTAATTACATTACTCATCTCTCCCCTGGCCTCAGCGGTGTCAATGGAACAGCTGGGGTTGTTCCTGGAGAACATATCCTGGGAAACATAAATCAAAACTCCTCTTGGTGCCATTGATTAAGACAGAGGGAAGAAAAGGGCAAACCCTCCTCTTGCCCTCTTCTTCATGTTTTAGGATCTCATTCATATAAATTACTGGCTGAATGGGAAGGGGAGTTTGAATGTCATACGCACTGTCCTTGGTTGGGTTATTCCTACATGAACTTGACCTAGAGAAAGGTCTACATTGGTGTCCTTCTTGATGACACATTTTTTCCCATTTGGACTGTCCTGACCATGACCATCTTGCACATCCAGAGCTGGTCGTCCCCTCCAAACCACAGTCATAGATGAGAAAACTGAACAAGAAAATACTTTTCCTTTTTAGCAATATGTTTCAACATTTCAGGCTATGTTTGAGCTGAAGTATTGCCAAAATTTACAGGGATTAAGTACCCTTCTGTGACTGTGTGGGAAAGTTGTTTATGCCATCATGGGATTCTCTACTGAAAGTCAGACTGATGAAATTCTTTGAGGTGGGCTGACAGCCCCTCAAGGTAAGTAGAGGCTTTCATTGCATCGTGTTTTACACACTTGACTACACTGAAGGTGACCCACTCGCTGTATGAAAAACCTCACATTTTTGAAGATGCAGTTAGCAAGACTTCCATGCAAAAGCAACAAAAACAGAGAGAAACCAAACAGCGATTTCTCAATCATAGCTTATCACTATACAAAGCAGTCCTGTCAAGCTTTGGAGCATCGCATCTTCTTTTAAAACTTGCCTTTCCAAAACGTAAAACTTGACAGCAAAAGTGTGAGCAGCAGATTTAACAGTATGTTAGTTTGCTCTAACTTAAGCAGCTAACGTTAGCATGCCTGGATACCTAGTTTACAACTTGCGACAGCAGTAGCTCAGTCTGTAGGAACGTGGCTTGGGAACTGGAGGGTGGCCGGTTCAAGTCGAGCACGGACCTGGAGTGTGGACTGGTAGCTGGAGAGGTGCCAGTTTATCCTTGAGCACTTCAGCAGTGGGTAAGGTTGGGGTTAATCGAGAACCCATTGTTTCCAAAATTACTCAGAAATTTGAGATATAAATCTGCCACTGTTATGTAGTTTATCATCGTAAACTGCATATGTGCCATGCTAAAATGGAAGGCTATCAGGGACAGTTAACAAACCTTGACCTCACAATATCAAATCAAGTTTAGTCACTTGTTGAATATCTCAAATCTGAAGAGTCAAATATAAAGTGTCTCTGTAACGGCATTAAATCGTCAAATCTTCTATCCTGAAAAAGCTCTTTTCTTTGTTTTCCATCTTTTTGGTGTAAAGAGACCACAAACCACCTTTTGTTTTTCAAACCTCTCAGTATCAATGCCATTTGGAGCCACTAAGATACAAAACTTACAAGTTCATCTGTAAAAAGTCAATATTGTATTGATATGTAGTTAGGTCCTAATGGTTACCAACTTAAGAACAAACACTGTAAAACATATTTGTGGCTGTTAAATCGTGTGCTGTCTCCACAAAACCTATTTGACCTTGGTTTGTATTGCAGTAGCAGAAAATCAACAAGATTCTTGTGTCTTCCCTTCTCCTAATTTGGTAACATTTTTCAAGTTATTCCACAAGTGGGCTGGTATATGATTTTTTCTCAAAGAAGCAGATGTGTGGCTGCGTTTTAACAGCTGGCCCGGTTACCTTCTTGGATATGGTGGCCAGTGTATGATTGGAGTGTGGTGCACCACAGCTGTTTCATTTTGGCTAGGAGTATTACAGACTATCTCATCCCATCCAGCAATTCTTACATCCATCTGGACAAATGGCCTCCAGTTGTTATTGTGTTTTATTTCTTTTTTGTAGTAGTGGAAGTAGCATGGTAACAGCAGCAGTAATGGAAGTGCAGTAGCATCAATAGTCATAGCAGTAGTAGCAGCTTTAGTGGTAGAAGTAGTAGTAACAGAACAGTGGTGGCAGTAGTAATTGCAGTAGCATTGATAGAATTAATAGCAGCAGTAGTAGTATGTATATAGCAGTAGTAATAGACATCCTTGTGGTAGTATTAGTAGCAGTAATAGTAGTAGTAGTAAGTTAAGTCAATTTTATTTATATAGCCCAACATCACAAATCACAATTTGCCTAGAGGGGTTTAATAGTAAATAGTAGCAGCAGCAGTTGTAGTAGTAGGCAGTAGTCGTAGTATAAGTTGGAACAGTTGTAGCTGCAGTGGTAATAGTAGTTGTAGTAGTTGCAGTAGCTGCAGTGGTTGTACTAGCACAATTAGGAGTAGCAGCAGCAGTAAAAAGAGTAGCAGCAGTTGTAGCTTGCATTATTAGCAGCAGCAGTAGCAGCAGCATTAACATTGTCTGTTATCAGAAACCATTTAGCACATTCTAAGTTGCTCTCTCTGCAGTTGCAGGCCTCCTAGCTGCCCGGTCGAGCTGTTTTCCAGGGAGTAACGGCTCTGTGGTCACGTGTCTGGGTGGTCAGGGAGGTCGGGGGCAGGGAAGGGAAGCAGAGGGGAAAATCACATGTTCCCAGGAATGTTAGGCTCTGTTGTGGGTGAGCAGTGGGAAGCTCATGGCCACCAGCATGAAAACAGTGGAGGAGCTCAGTTAATTTCAGGATGGAGTGGAACAGGCCATGTTGCAGGACTGGTTATGTTGCTTTTAAGGGAGCAGCCAAGCAGCAATAAATAATATGGATATGAGGTTTTATTCATTTGATCTGGTTTTCTGAAGGTCAAAGCCAATACCAGTATATTTGGATGGAAGCTGCCGATGGCCAACATTTTGCAAGTAATCCTCAAAACTAAATGACAAAATAGGTCATAAAATACTAATATATGACCTGTTGTCATGTGATGGAAGTTCCATATTTTGGTCACGTCATGACAACAGAGTACACTCCATCTGCCGCTGAAGACCATGAGATATAGTTGAAAGCTCCATATAAAGCTGGTACACTTGTAGTCAAGATTATTTTGACAGACAAAATAGATGTTTGTCGATGCTTTCTGAAACAACCGGTCAACTGAGGTTCAAAGTTTTTTCTTGACTTAGATACAGCAGCAACAGCAACCTCACCGCGAGGTCCATTTAGTACCTGTTCTGGAGTTTTTAATTATATCTTATGTTATGCAGATCATATCGTAGGATATGAGCGTTTTTGATCTGGATCTGCTGACAGAACAACGTGCCCAAAAAGTCCCAAAGTCCCAAAACAACCACTATGACCATTACAATAACAATTGAAGTTTTCTGTGTGTGTGTGCTGTTTGGTGCTGAGCAGGTAGTGCACAGTGGGTTTTTAAAGCTTTTTCACTGAAAACAGCTGCCTGCTGCAGCCAAAAATGACACTATGAGAGCAGTGAGAATGAACCAAAACACTGAAGTTGTGGGCCAGACAGATAAACAATCAGCCGAAACTCGCTAAACTCACTAAAGCTCCGGAAAGCCGAGGGGAGCTGCAGATTCGGGTCATAATTCTCTGAAGGTTCATCACCACAAGTGACCCCTTTCACATTGTCACATTGTTTTCACATTGTCATTGGATACACTGTTATTGCAAAGAATATTGTAAAAAAAAAAATAAAAAATAGAGATTATAGCCGTTTTAAGGTTAAAGAAATATTGTGGACATGAAAAAAGTAATCACTGCTTCTTCGTAGTCTATTATTATCGGGGTTGGGAATCATTTTGTAAATAAAGCGTTTTTTCAGTTTTTCAACCTAGGGGTCAGGACCCCACATGGACGTGATCAGTAGAAGAGTCTGCTGCAGATTTCTAAAACTGAAAATGTAGTCCACCTGAATCACCCTCCAAAACTCTTGAAAACAGAGGTGTCACAGGCCGGAAAATGTTGAGTAACATTACACTGCACATTGTGAAACAT
>NTHP01000513.1:45964-98195 GCA_003416845.1 Oplegnathus fasciatus | reverse complement strand
AAAAAAAAAAAAGTGTCATTAGACTCACTTTGGATGTGATCTGCAAATACACACAAAAAAAAATCATAATAAACATGTCATCAGTCAAATTGCAGAGATGGATGAAATGAAGTGGATAATAAAAAAAAACCCTCCTCCATGAACACTTCACTGCATTCATTAGAGCTGATATTCTAATCTGCAGTTTGCCTTTAGCTTGTAGAGCTTCAGCTCACACAGAGAGGGAGAAGCAGGCCTCTGTGATCTCCATATAGAAGCGGTCTGCTATTGCCTCTGGCTTATTGAATCCCCTCTAGTCACCACAGGAAGAAAATCCTAATTGACAATTTCACACCGGCTCTTTCCCTCCCCTGTTATTCATTTCCTATCATTAGTTCATGATGGGTCTTAACTGTATTCCATCTCTTTATTAAAATTACTTACACATTTCCTCCTCTTCCCCCTATCACCAGTGCCCTGCTTACCGCTGCGCTTGGAGTGCCCTTGTGAGGCTAGTCTTTGAGGAGCGCGCTGAATTGGTTGTATAATTGTCTGTTACGTAACTGAGTGAATTAGGCAGGAGATATGTTTAAAATGAGGCCACGGATTGGTGGCAGTGAAGAATGCCGTGTTCTAGCTTTTTGCCTTGCGGAATAAAGGGGGAGGAGAGTTTTTGTCCATAAATGTGTGTGTGTGTGTGTGTGTGTGTGTGTCGGTGTGTGACAACAGCAGTGAGGGATGGAAAGGGAAAGACGGTAACAGATAAAGCTGGTGTGCAGCGGAGGGATAGATGCGTAGGCTTGGTGTAACAGCATGAGTCATCACAACTTAGCTGACTGACGTGTGGCCTGAATCCAAAGAGGCCCCCCTCCTAGGAACCTACTGTATATCTCAAATTTTTCCTGTTAAACCATTTAAAGTAGTAATCCCAAAGAACTGTTTTTATTCAGCTTCCATCTTTGGTGCTAAGGCTGCTGTGTTTTTGCACAGCACCACCCAGAGATCACCTGTCAATCAATGTGTGGGCAATACTGTGAATTATTTTCCTGGAATTTTCTGTCATTGAAGTTTGACTTTCTATAATTACTGCTTTTATCTGCATCTATCAGCCATGCTGGCTATTAACTATCTATTCCAAAACAAACTGGAGATTCCGAAAAGTCATAATTTTCTGTACGCCGGAGGAGTTTTCTGAAAAAGACCAACAGAGAGTTTAAATGAAGTGAAAGTTGAAGTGAGGTTGTAATGGAAACGAATGCAATGAGTCTCACAACAATAGGGAAGTTTGTTACAGAGTTACATGAGACATCGATACCACTCATGTCTGTACAGTGAATATAAAGCTACCGGCAGAAGCCTGTTAGCTTAGCTTAGCACAAAGACCAGAAACAGGGCAAAACAGCTACCCCGGTTCTGTCTGAAACAACATCGGCCTACCAACACCTCTACTGACGCCTCTGCTGGTGGTGAAATTTGTATCAATACTAGTGACAAATGTGTGTTTCATCCACAAATGAAAACAAGATTTATAAGATTGTGTGTAAGATGTGTGAGTAATTTATAGTGTTCACAAATGCATTTTCGAATCCATATACCAACCAATTTGATCAAATGTAAAGCAATTTTAATAAATACATCCCAACTTGATTAAATGCCAGTATTCTACATATCTATTTCTAACCTCATCAATCAAGTCTAATTTGAGTTTTTTGGCATTTATTTACAGATTATTGAATGTGTGCGCAGGGATCACCAGACACATGTGGACTGGGTTACGTTTGTTCGTGGAGTTTGTGGAGACTCTTTTCACAGCCTTCAAACCACAAGTGCATGTTGCCTTTAAATGCTGGTGGAAAACTTGGACATCCGGCTTTTCAGCACATTCATGTGGAATTTCAAAGTGGGAAAGGCAATGTTCCCAAAATATACAATAAGTCATCACCCTTTGATGAGACAATATTTAAGCAAATAGTTTTACATGGAATATTCTGGAGTCATATGGCTTTGATTTTTGATTTAGCACAATTTTTCCTGAATTTCCAGAAAGAAAATGCAACTTAATGTGAATTTCATCCACTACCGTTATATGAATATTAGGAGTTGGTTAATTAAAATAAACAGCTGGTGATGCTAATTCTCCAGTCAGGTGCCATTAATCCATTGCAGAAGAGCAGGCCGCGATGAGATGATGTAATTAAAAGAGCGCCAGTCAAACCTCAGACAGTGGAAAACCATGTGGAAAACATGAAATATGGCATTTATGATTGGTTCATGTACGAATTTGAGTCTCCTCATCGCTCCACAAAGATCTGATGTTTTTGTCTGCCGACATTTTTAGTCTCTTCAGTGGAGCAGAAGCTTGAGTGACGTCGCATGTTTCATGTACGTCATGATTTATTCTCTGATTCTGTTTCCATTGCACTGCACTTTTATCAATACCCCAACTTTTCCACCTCAGCCAAGTGTTTCTTTTAGTGTTTCCACCGTGCACAAATTGAAACGTAAAAACAGATAGATAGACAGCACTTGTTGACTGTACTGTTTTTATCACGTCAAGAATATAATGGCTCAATCTAATTTGTCTTTTCATATTACCCTTTAGCTAATTAACTCAGGACAGGGCTGCTTTTTCATGAGAATCACTTCTTCTTGTGGTAACAGTGAGATGAGGCAAAACTCAGCTTGTGCTCTTAATGTGTTATTCCCAGTAAGAGCCACGGTGAGACACACGCGTGGATCCTCCCCTGCAGTGAGTATAAACCAATCAGTTTATTTAATAAAATACGCATAATTTGCCATATGAACTATAACCTTAATTTGTCAGGTAACGTTGGCTAACATTAGCTAAGTCTGCAAGCTTAGCTTAGCTGCCTCTCTATAGAGTAGCTTCATATTTGGTATCAATTAGAGCTGCAATGATTAATCGATTAATTGATTAGTTGCCAACTATTAAATTAATTGCCAACTATTTTGATAATCGATTAATCGTTTTGAGTCATTTTTTAAGAAAAGGTGTCCAAATTCTCTGATTTCGGCTTCTCAAATGTGAATATTTTCTGGTTTCTTTAGTCCTCTGTGACAGTAAACTGAATATTTTTGGGTTGTGGACAAAACAGGACATTTGAGGACATCACCTCGGTGCTTTGGGAAACAATGATCAACATTTTTCACCATTTTCTGACATTTAATGGACCAAACAACTAATTGATTAATCGAGAAAATAATCGACAGATTAATCGATAATGAAAATAATCGTTAGTTGCAGCCCTAGTATCAAGCTTCTTTATCTAGAAAGCGAGAGTTACTAATGAGAATATATCCCAAAATGTTGAACTACTTTAAGAGACATTTCATTTTCATTACAACTTCATTTTAAACTTTCACACTTTCACAAGTCAAGTCGTAACAGAGTTGGTTGTAATAGTCCTGAAAATGTTCCATTTGTAAGATTGGAATTACAAGGTTCTAATTTACTCTTTTATTTAAATCTAAACTGATTCATCTGCAAATGCGTGGTCTTTAAACGTTGCCATATGCTTCTGTGCCCTTGTGGTATGGCATTTAATGTTTGCAACAGCTACGCTGGGTAATGTAGTACTTGAAAAGAGTTTCCTCATGAAAACTTAACTCTGTGCCTTTGATTTATTCAGTGCAGACAGTGTGTGTGGGCACTTAACAGGTGACAAATGCAATCTGCCCACCACATTAAAAAGTACCTACACAGACTTGCACCACAGGAAATCCACGCAGTACCTCAGACTGACAGGCAGCTCTGAAATACTGTATAACATATGGATAACAGAATCTGTTGTCTGGTCATATTTGCAAAAAAAAAAAAACGTGTTGTAAAATATCAGTGATAGTTAGCAGTAAAAAATACTGTAATTCTTTTGACAATGTGTAGTGAATCATAGCTAGAGATAAATATATTTCTGTATTTGCATGGGTACTACTACTACTGTTAAGACTGTAGCTACACAAAGAGATGCCTAACCAAATCTGAACCACAGCACTGTCACATCGGTGTAACAGTTTTGGAAGACGCTGACAAAAAATGTTGACACGTGTCGTTCTAAGGGCCAGTTACAAACGGAAGACGTGTTCAAAGAGCTGAGTGAATATTGGATTTACATTCATCAGGTGGCCAGAAACACAACTCCAAATATCAAATATGTGTGATTTTTAGCTTGTTGTGGATTTCTGCCCTTAAGTAGCAAAAAAACCCCAAACAAAACCAAACAAAAGCCAAAACAAAAACACTGATGAATGCAGCTTTAAATCTGTTGCATCTGTGTAGGCCACAACAACAAATTACAAACATTTTCTCTCCCAGGAATGCTAAAAAGAGTAGCGAGTAAATGTTTCTGCTACACTCAAAAGCTTTTGCGTAGCCATCTCAAACTCCTCCTCAAACTCTTCTAAAGTACAAACAGATGCTTTCAACTGATTGTTGCCACTTCAGTCCAGTTTCTGAACCCCTTTTTTATTTGTCCATATAATTCCTGTTGCCTGCTGCCACTGGGCTTTTCAGTCAGCTGTTTACTATAGCTTTCAAGAATGATGTTAGCTTATTATTGTTTCGAACTTGTGAGAATATCTGTAATCAGTTTTGTTTACTACTACAAAAACCACTCTGTGGCTCAGTGAAATGTCTCAGCTCGGTCAGAGTGGGTATCAAGCTAAATTGGTTCCTCCGGAGGAGAAGGGGATAAAGCACTTTAGCTCTTGAGAAAGTTCTCAAGTTCTGGGAACAATTCGCCCTCTGCAGAAAGGGCTAACGCTGGTTGAATTGTGCTGAAATCAAACCAATTACAAACGTGACGAAGGCAGAGAATCCAACACCTGGGTGGCTAACCTTTAAATGAATGTTTTCTTCTGGTCCTGTCGATCTGCTATGTATTTTAATCTACTCTCCCTTTGTTCCGGTTATCTAAAATGGCAAGACATTAACCATTGACCCTTCTCAATCACTGCTATCATTATGTCTACTGCATCTACAGCAATCTAACAGCTAATGTTGACTACAATGGACATTTAATGGCATACTGTAAAACTCTTTGGACTAAATACCAATACAACTAAAGCAGTCTGTATCTGAGTTTCTAATAGGTAATTGTATCCTTTCCCAAGACAAACAGCATGTGTAAAGTATATAAAACATAAAAAACATATTCAGTCATTATTCATTTAGAGCACATGTTCTCAGCACATTTTTTTGTATACACTCTGTCTCCTTTTTCCTCTTATTCCCAATATAAGCCAGTTATTATGAAGGCTATACGTTGTATGAAACATAGTATATATATATATATATATACAGCTCAGTCCATGAAATCCTTCTTGGAATGTATTTATACACACACCTTCCCTCCTGTTATTCCTCTGACCCACAGTCAATACACTCATGTGCACAGGGTCCTCACGTTCATCCACAGCACTTCACACAGTGTCCTTTGTTTGCTCCTCGAGCACTCGGTGTGTTTTTTCTCGGGTGAGGAGGGAACAAGTGATGCCGAGGCTCGAGACTGCCGCTGCTGTTTCTGCACTGAGGAGAACAAACCTCAAATGCAACTGCCGAACTTCCAAGAGCAGAACTGGAAGATTTAAAAAAGTGAACTGAATTCTTTGTTTTTCCATGTTCATTTTTAAAAACAAATTAAAAATTTACAGTAATTGGTAACCATTAAAGACCACAATCACATTCTGCCCTCTGATATTCACATAACAGCTGAAATTCTATGTCTGTTTAAACCAACCACAGACCATGTTGCACAAAACACGTTAAAGATCACCTAACTACATCGATATACCACAGTTAACACGAAAAGAAGCTTCATCACAACATTGGACATTTCCCTTTCCCCTCTCACATCTCTCCCCCTCACTAATGAGCCCATTAGCAATTACACATTGAATCAGGCTTCTATGGCAACACAGCATGAGAACACCATTTGGGGTGGAAAAAATTACACAGCATCCCCTCTCACTGCTGCTTTTTACTTGTTTGAATAAGAACCTTCTGATATTTAATACTGAGATATAACGTATGTAACAGTTTTGTTACATGCCAAATCTTATGTGTATACAGTACATACAGAATACTGAATTGTGTTTATGTAAGATATTAATTAGTGATAGCAGAAAAAATATGTATGTGTTGTAAATTCTCATTTCTTTTTTCACCTCAGCTACAGAGAGGCCTTTATTTGGAACAGGCTTATATTAATAACATCCCTTTATTTCTAATGTTCCCTGATTTAAAAGTATATTTTATAGTTTAGTAAGACCTGTTTCTGGACGTCTTACTAAGTTCTCCAAATGGCGCTGAAGAACCAAAATGTGTCGCGCGAGCAATGGCTACACTCGAAGGCAGTCATAGGGAGGGGCGAGACAAGATACGGTACATGGGGCGGTACGTCTATTCGTCCCGAACAGGACGTTCGGTTCGGTATGCAGCTTCCTCAGTTCAGTTTGTGACCCAAACAATTACTGTCAAAATAGTCTATAGGTATATATAGGTATCATTCTGGAGACCATGGGTATTAATAGCACATAAATAGCATATGTCAGGAGTCAAAGAGTGATGTGAGGATTTTAGTCGCAATTTACCAATGTGGGAGTTGTCAGGGGAGAGTTGGGCTGTTTCATCCTGATCCTACACTGATTGCAAGGCCATAGGGGAAAATCAGTAAGTGCTCTCCACAGTCTAATCAGGACCAAGCATGGGTTTTTGTCGTACAACTCAGCTCAGTAGAGAGAGTTACAGCCTAATGAATAAAGGAATTGTTTCAGCCTACTGAAATCTGTTGATTGCTCCAAAAACACCCTGCAGCACAATTAAATCCTGTGTAGATGTGTTATACAGCTCAGATATATCACCAGATGTACTGTATGAGTGCGCTGTTGACTCATCTGTGCTACTTCTGGCTGCCTGGCTGGGAAAATAATGACGATGATGATGCTGTTGCAGAGAGTTGTTGTGAATGAGCCCAGGGGCCCAGGCAGTGACCTCAATGGAGGCGGCCGAGTCAGGAATGTAGAAAATGTTTCATTTCCACAGCAGCACTGGAGACAAACAGCTGCCTGAGGAAGAGACGATGTGAAGGAAAACGTCAGATCAGACTGTTAAGACTGTTATTCAGTCATTTGAGGTCTGACAATATTCTACTGAAAACATTTAGATTAACATTACTACTGCATTACTACTGGTCAGTCACAGTAACTCTAAGATAGCTAGCTGTCAGTTATTCAAGAGAGATATTTGAACCATTTGCTCCTGTCTCACAACTAACTGTGCCTCTTTTGTGGAGTAATTTACAATGGTAGAGGAGGGTTTAATAAAAGTTCACGGTACAGCTATGATAGCTTCCCATGGATGTATTATAAGAAATGGATACTGTACTCAAAGATGGCGCCCAGTCACTTGATTGAAAATTGCTCGCAGACCGCATTAGCCAAAAAAGTATTTCAGTCTCTGGGTGCCATGTTGTGCAGCCCACTGCCCGCTCGGCCCATATACTTTACATTAGGATGACATCACACAAATAAAAATTGTGCTTTGAGGCTCTGAGAAAGTTTTACAAATATAAAACCTCAAAAATATATAATACCAAGAATAATAATTGACCTTGTTTGCAGTTTGAGGTGTCCTGTAAGTTTTATGGACGCCTCTTTTATAATGGTGGTCTATGGGGAAAATGCTTTTTGGGCCGCAGGGGATTTTTTCAATGCAATACCACGAGTAGCCGCTAGGACAAATTAGCAGCAAGGCAGAGCGGTGCCGTATCCAGCTGTATTAATACATCCATGTAGCTTCCAGAATCTCCAGCTCTACATTCCCTCAAAAGTCAGTACTGTCAAGACGGCTTGCTCTAAAAAGTTTACCCTAAACTTGACGCAAAATATTCATATGGATTTACTTTGCTCCTAAAAGCAAATTCACTGATTGCAGCGATTTTATTAATTAAAATGAACTGATTTAGTTAAATGCTGGTGTAACAGGGCCTCTCGGAGACAAACTGATCCGTGTCCTCTAATTGGAGTAATTTTGATCCTAATTGAACAGATGTCCACAGGTTTTTATTTCAATTTGACTAATAATAATAATTTCAATTTAATATTGTCAGACTTCCATACTTTAAACCATCCAACCTTGATTCCTGCAAGCCCCCTCTGAGTCAAGCAATAATGAGTGTATCCTTGCAGAAACAGAGACAAGTGGGGCGTTTTGAAAAATTCTTAATTTGATCATTTATAGATTACAAGAGAATTGAAAAAAGATGCCCTGTTAGCAAATGCACAGGGAGAACCGAGGGAAATCTCCATCAGCTTCAACAGGGCTAGCTGTCTTTCGAAAAGTCAGATTCAATTTAAATAAAAAGGCAGGAAAACAGATGTTGTGCGTCGTACCCTCGTGCTGTTACTTTGTCCATGAAGATTACAGATGTCATCTTGTGTAGCAGAGGACAGGCCACAGCGTTTATTTAGTTTAATAAATGTTGCATGCAAAGAGCTGTGAAATGAGCACACAGAGCTCTGAAGCAAGAGAGCAGAGACATCTGAATGGGAGCATTTCTGTATTACATGTAAAAATACAGTTCAGTGAACACAGCGCTGTGACGTGCTGTATGATGTAAATACACTCATGTTTATAAGGCCTTAATGGTACCCTGTGGAGTTTTAAATTATGTGTTACCATAACGCACTGTGTGTGTCCTTGAGGTCTAAGAAAAGAAAAAAAAAGCTTGTTTTTGTAACCTGCAGTGTTATTTTCCTACGTTACTGCCACCTGTAAATCGGTGGAATAGTGTTAAAACAACTGAATGTGTAGCTCAGCAAATGCATTCAAAAAACAGGGACCCACTGGTGAAAACATTGCTCCAGAGCAATACTAGTGGTCAAAACCTCCACAGGGTACCTTTAAGAAGAGACACATGTTTTGGCCAAGGAGTATCACAGCCATAACTATTTTCCATAAGAACAAGGTTTTATCGGTTGCTGAACTTCCAACAAATGGGCCATCCCATGAATACCTGTTAATAACACCTGCAATGTTTTATTTGGTCGCTAGATGAACAGGTAAGCTGCTCTTGAGTGTCACACCAAAGACTGGTCGCCTTGGTGGCTGACTATCTACATGCAGCTAGCTATCTTTTGGCTCTAAACAGAAAAAATGTCAGTGGTGCTGTGATATAGATATATATATATGAGATATATGTACATCAGCTGAGTATACATACACATATCACACATGATAAATGTAAAAGAAAATGACCCTATCCTACCCTGAATGTTGGCATTGGACGTAATTGCTGCATTTCCTCCCTGGAACTGGATACTTGCACCTATCTGAGATAGTCGCTAAGCTTGGTAACACAGATGCCTAGTGTGATAAGCCACTGGATGGGGAACTGATTTGTCGTAAGGAGTAAGAAAGACCTGCATACGATTGGACACCCAAAGACTCAGTAGCCAACTCAGCAATAGCATAAAATCACTGATGAAATACCATTGTCATGTATGTGAAAAATGAAAGCTGGCAGTGATGGGCCAATATTAATCTGCTGTATCTGTCGAACCCCTCCATGTTCACCTCGTTTGTATACGAAGACAAGTTGTTTCTCCCAGCATGACCCTGGAGAACAAAATGTCTCGCACTAACAAGGAACATGTACGGCTTGCTGATAAAGCTTTGGGTCTGGGTGTAAAAACGTTCATTACTCTGCTCTATTACTCCTCAAGCTCCAAAACAAATTCCTGTAAATCTTGTGTCATCAGAACAGTTAAGTGGAAAACAAGTACACAGCATGAACACAGCAGAGCAGAAACAAACTCCTCTGCCTGAGAAAAGTGTCATCTTTTAGACTCAGATTTTTATCCATTACTTTTTCTCTAACTAAAAGAGATTACTTTTTCTCTCGTAAACCTGCCACCATAGGAACAGTGGTTACATAACCTTCGAAACGAACCACAACCATGCACGTGCACGCACCCCTCAAAGCTTCAAATATTTGCTGGTAATTCTCACCGAAGCTTTGAAGCCCCAAAAATGGTATTCGGGACAGCCATACAGTTCACACACATTACAAAAAAGTGTATAGGCACCACAATTCAAATTCCATTCACTTCCTTTGTATTATTGTAAGGTGGAGGCAGCAGTCTCATAGACAGATATCTCAAAACTTGGGCAAATATTACCAAAGCTATCTACGTAGCTAGATATCATGAGAGGAGGAGGAGAGTGACATTTTGTCATTTGGTGAAGTGACCCTTTAACTCTACTGTTTATTTTAGCATACGTCCAATGGGGGTAATGACGGGAGGGCAGCTGCTATGATGCCAGGAAACCCTGAACATTATGACACTTGCAGCAACACATCATTTCGCGGCAGTAAAACTATATGGAAATGTCGTCAAACACAGTTGACGCATTTCAAAATCTACAGCTGACTCATTGCCCTTTAGGTTTGCAATCACATTACCCATGCTGTTTTCATCCATGTCTTTGCTTGACTTCCGCAGAAAAACAAGTGTTGCAACAGTCTTGTTGTTCTCCAAAGTGTGGTGACAGTAAGAGCTCACCTGATAGTGAGTCAGTATTAACCAGTATGAAAACAGGACTTCAACTTCTGGGACTGTGTTGACATTTTGGGGTTTGGGGTGGCATGAACCTTATGTAATCTTTTTAAAGCTAGGCCCTCCCCCATATTATTCATATTTTTTATTGGATGGTCCCTCAAATTACAAAAAGAAAGAAAGAAAGAAAGAAAAAAGTAACATCCTCTCCTCTAATATAAATTTAGAACGAAATCCAGGAGTGGTTCAGACCTGTCGCTTTAGTCATGAACAGGCAGTCTGTCTTTCCTCACAAGGCAAAAACACTCATCTGACCTGAAATCATAATGCCAGTTTACTGAGAGGTTTCTTTTAATTTCATGATTTTTATTGGCATGTTTCGGCACAACAACTTTTTATAGGACATTTCCCCTTATCCGAATCACTAAGTCAATCAATCAGGTTCTAAGGATAGATGGTGTCATGTGCTGTACAGATTGTGAAGCCCCTTGAGGCAAATTTGTGATTTGTGATATTGGGCTATATAAATAAAAGTGACTTGACTTGACAGTGGGATTATCATTGTCTGTTCCACCTGACAATGTAACATCACCTACTGTAGGCTATGATGTCATCTCATCTAATATCTCTGTGACCACCTCTCATATGGGTGTTAGTCATGGACTGCTTTGCTTTAGAGAGAACTAACATGGAAAGTGCCTAGGTTAATTTACTCAAGTGCCATACTAAAGCACAATATTGAGGTACTTATACTGTACTGGAGTATAATACTTCTGTACTTTTACTTCATTATGATTTTGAATGCAGGGCTTTACTTGTAATGAGTACTTTTATATTGTGGTATTGATACTTGAATAAAGGATCTGAGTACTTTTTCCAGTAATAGTAGTAGTACTAGTAGTGTGGGGACTTTGGATTTGACTGCATTTTTTGGAATATATCAAGGGAATAAGAGGGCGTGTTCAAGCTGAAACAGGTTGTTAAGCTGTTCTGAAAGGCTTTCAAACGTCCAAAGATTCTTCCTTGAAAGCTGAGGGCTGACAGTGCCTCTGTTGGAGTCTTACTGTGTTGAGTCGAAACCTGCTGAATGATGAAAAGCTTCCTGGGGAGTTGAGGGACTTACTGAAGGCTCAGTATCTAGAGACAGTGATATGCACCTGCACCTGATTGTTTTCTGCAAGATTTTGGGACTTAATTTCTCACATGGTGCAGATCAGATTCCCCCATGTGACCCATTTTCAATGTGGAGAAGCGGGGAGGGTCAATAAATGTCAAGGATGCAGCGGTGATCAAATCCACCTTCAGTCAGTTTACCCAACTTCTTTGCAAGCATAATCTGTCCACCTTTTGGCATTAATTCATCTTGTACATTATAGCAAAGAGCATCAGATTGATCCTATTGTTTAAACTATAATTGATTGGCTTTTATTTTGGTGCTTGGTTTTTATAAAGATAATTACTGACTAGGGGTCATGGTTTACCCCCCTTTGATTTAATACTACGTCATTGCTTAGTGCCATAATTTAAAATGAACCTTTAACATGCTCATTTCTCCCCTCTATAGCCCTTTCCTCTCTCTCCCTTCTGTCGCCATTTGTGTCGGTGATCAGACATAATTGGTTTTGATCCACAGTAAGTCGATGGCTTGAATCTGCTGTGCAGGGAGCAGTCAGATTGTTGCAGTGCTGACCGGGAGTAAGTTGCGATTAGGTCCAGAGCACCGCTGTGTAGTCGTGCGATGAATACATAACACACACCCAAACACACACCATTCACTATATACAGTATCTTCCCACCACCCGACAAATTGCGTTTCACAGCCCAGGGACATTGTAACTCACTGTTTCCCTCCTCTTCACTCTGTTTCCTTTATTGTGTGGTGTTTGCAGTTATAATCTGGTTCAGGAGGCGTTTATTGTGGGTATAAAAAATAGTCAATGCTGGTGTGGGGCTACTGTGCGGGGCAACATTAAGAAGCATGTGCACACGTGTGTTTGCTTGTGTCATCCTTAAGAGGAATTTCCATACACAAGTTTCTAAGTTGGGTGTAGTAACAGCTGTAAGCCTACTCTCAGGATAGAAATAAACTCAATCACAGTCACAAGCAATTCTACTGCACACATGAAACTGTGCGGTCGACATTACCTCTAACGTTAATTCACAGGTCAGTTGCACATGTGCAAGAAGAATACAAGTAATAGTAGTAGCAGTAGTAAACACTAAAACTGAAGCTTTACAAATATTGTAACATTAAATTAGATCAAGGAGAATGAAGCCTAATATTCTCACCATAATCAAAAACAGAGATAAATAATTTACATACAACCTATACTGTATAATGTTATAGGAGCTATTCTTTTCTCATTTGGAAGATAACATTAAGCTAGCAAGATAACATTAATATAGCTCATTACCTCTTTGGTTAACTAATCTTACTAACAGAGGTCACATGGGCTCATGGGTTGAAGCACTATTATTGGCCCACCAAACTGGAAGGTCGGGTTCAGGTGTAAGATAAAACCTGATTACTGGTATGTCTGGGTATAGGCCTAATTCAAGGGTTCATTTATTTATTATTATACAACAAAGGGTGGTGTAACGAAATGCAAGGAAAGAAGCTGCTCTGGAGTCTGGTGGTATGGCAATGGATACTTCTGTATGGCTTGCCAGACAGCAGCAGGGTGAGCAGGCTGTTGCTGGGTTGGGTATTGTCTTTTAGTATCCTTTGGGCTCTGCGCAGGCACTTCACTGATATCACTCATGCTTGGTAGATAAGTACCAATGATGTTCTGGGTGGTTTTAATGACCCGCTGCAGAGCCCTCCTGTCCTGGGCCGTGCACATCCCGTGCCAATTTGTAATGTTTCCTTTCAGAATGCTTTCTATTGCTCCTCTGTAGATTTGGTGTGGTTATGGCATGAATCTGGGAAGGACTGTCCCTGCAACTTGGAGATAGATAAGCAGCAGAAAAAAGCTGGCTACCATCAGAAGAATGCAACATTATGTGAGACCGTTCCAAGCCTAATTTATATAATTGTTAAAATGTTCTTAATTGAAACTTTGTAGCTGCTTACCACTAAGCGCTGAGATATTTCAGTCAGCCAGCTCACGTAATAAATGTGTATAACTATTATGCGAATGTTTGGCTTGTAACTGCTCCCTCGGGAACCTCAAACCAGGGCCACGAAAAGTTACAAAAGTTGTTGGACGCAGTCCCCTAAATGCTGACGTCGGAAAGGTTTGGCAGGAGAGTGCACTTTGTTTGATGCATGATGAGGCCCTGAGTCCATCAGCACTCTCAAGTTGTCTGCCTGAAGTAGCCTGCACGCCTCACTCCGTCATTGAAGATCCTTACAATCATCAAAATGCTGCCACAAATCAATGTTGCTGCCCACAGTGTGGACAAGCAAATGTAGCTTGCCAACACTCTTGCCAACATGCATGCATTTGATCTATTCACATGCTGTTCATATATTTACCCTTCAAATGAGAGTGAAATTGTCAGTATCTAGCATCATAAAACCATCCAAGTCAAACTGTAACTTTCACTTGACAACAACAACAACATGTGTGTATGCAAGTGCTCTTATCACTGTTTCTCTCACTCATCACACCCCCACATACAATAAAATCCACAAACACACAGGTTCACATTCAGGAGCTCGGAAAAGAGAGGAGAAATAATCCCGGGTCCCCATGGGAGCAGATGTCACCGGCACAAACAAGCGACAGATTGCGTCAGCCCACGGCCAGGCTGAAGGTGCTCTGCAGAGCGGGGGGAGGTCATTGCTGCTGGCCTTCCTGCACTGGAGGAAACATAGAGGGTGGAGTGAAGAGGCTGCAGGGCTCAACACAGCACTCACACACTCTCTTCTGCTGGCCTTTTTCATCTGCTAAAATGCAGCAGGTCACATTTGAACTGAAACCACTTACCGAGTTTTTTTGTAACCTGCAGCAGATCAACGGTGTGCCATTTAGTTGCTGAGGCATGAAATAACACGATTGTGCAAATTGGAGAAAAGATGACCAGCTTGACCCATGCAGTAAATGGCTCAGAAAGTTCTTGAACAGGGACTGAATCAGCTCATGCAGATCCTGTACAGGCCCACAGTGAATGGACCCAGTTGATTATCAGCTTATTACAATAGTGTTGTGAAGTGGGAGGAGCAGGAGGATCAAAGTGTATTTGTCAATGCAGGAACACACGAGTCGCCTGGATCATTTTACAGTAATATAGGTTTGTGTTATGGCCACCAGTTTTAATTATTTTCATTTCTCAGAAATCATGTTTTTTCACACAGTTTGGAATGGGGAATATAGGTACCATGATAACCATAACCCTCAACAGATGTTGCTATTGTGAAGAAAGGAGACTCCCAACGGACTGCTACAACCTGCGAGGAGAGGTTCACACGACCGACTGGGGTGGCCAATCCAGCACTACCGCTAGCGAGCTAATCTGCTAACATGTTTTTACTCCTGACAGCTATTGGCTGCGCAAGTGATATTTCTCCAGACAGACATGACAGACTTGGTGGAAGTTTTGCTGAGTGACAGATCCACCCATTAAAGAATTTGAGGCATCATTCTGTGATAATACGACTGTAATATATTTAAATGTTTTTTTAGTGTAACCAACGACAAGTTATGCCTGCATGAATATTCATAATGGATATAATGTCATATTTTCTTTAGTTTGTTTCTCTCATAATCACCCTTTTCCATTTTAAAATGTTTGCATTGTTCAACTCACAATTTGTCAAGCCTAAATAAACGGGGACAGACTAAAGAAATGGAACAGGTTAATTAACAGCTTTACAGCGCTTTCCTGTTGCTATAGAGTTTTACTCTATTGTGTTATGCACTTCTTTACGGTTTACCTTCTTCTGCAGTACTAATAGACAAGCTAGCAAGGCTACCAAAAACTAGCCACCTGTCCCTTTTGACTGTCTCCGTTGGAGAAAGGGGGGCCAGTAGGTGCCCACAGCTCATTTTTGCCGAGGGCCACGTAGTGGGTTAATCCAGCTCTGAGTCCACTGACTGATTGACTGATAAAGACCTTGAGATGTGGTTGAAAGTTCTGAAAAAAGCTACTAAGTGGACCTTTGAGTTGTGAGTATTAGCCATGCTGGCGGCATGGCTCTAGGGATGGCAATATCAGTTGGTTGATCTAAAATATTCCAACACCTATTTGATGGATTGCTATGGAATTTTGTACAGACATTCATGGTTCCCAGATGATGAATGGTGATCCCCTGGCTTTCCACTAGAGCCTCCACGATGTTCACATTTGTGGTTTTCAGTCAGATAGCTCAACAAATACTGGATGGATTGCCATGAAAGGTATATAGCATTTACCTCAAAGCACAGCTGTGCAGCCTCACAAAGCTGCTTGCATGGCTGTAGATTCTTAGTTTAGTTTTTTTCACACAAACTGTTCTCAAGGTCAACTGTGAACTTCCATGCTCATCTTTTGTACTGATGAGTCAAGTGGGACAGTTTCATATCCATTCATCCATCGCAGATCATTACAAGCCTTGGAAGCACTCCAACTGTCAGTTAACAATAAGACTGTCTTAGCAGAAAATGAACTTTTACTTCCACAGCCTGTCCTCCCACTTTGCTACTCTATGATCTATACCCAATCAGTTGCCAAAATATCATAGTTAAAAGAACAATAGTACACACAACCTTAAACATAGTACATTCATACATAGAGGAATCACTCTGATTACATAGTGATGAGGTTTATTATCCCAAAAAAAGCCGTAGCTGACATGGATAAAAAGGTGAACTCATAAGTATGGTCTCCTGCTGTTTGATACCATCAAAATAGATTTGCATATGAGAAAAAAATAATGACATTTGTGTTAAAAACTGCAGGTGTAACACTGTATCACAGATCTAGTACTGCAAAGCAGACTCAGGAGGCAGAACAGCTGTGGTAAAAACAGTGTGAAACTAGGTCAAAAGGCAGCAACAGCCGACAAAAGGGGGGAGTCAGACCAAGCAAACAAATCTAGAAGGCTAAGGCAGATAGTACGATAGTCAAAAGGCAGGGAGATGGTCTTTGGAACATGTAGAGGCAGAGGAGAATAAAGGCTGGAAAATTAAGGCAACAAATAAAAGACAATCTGGAGGACAGTGACTAATAATTGCCCTTTATAGATAGCAGCTGGGTGGACAGATGACTGAATCAGGTGGTACTGAGGCGGCAAACTCAAGTGACGGCTGGTAGGACCGAAATATACACAATGCAAAGATTAGTCAAATGAAAGATGCAGTAGAAGAAAGTAAGGAGGATGAGTGCCTTAATGGAGCACCTGCACGTCTTCGAATTATATATAAAACTACAGTACATGAGATATGAAAATGATGAAATTTCACTAATTTAGATTAAATTTATGTAGATTGTGGGTTGGGGAATACTAGGCTAATAATCAGACTAATTGCCATTTTGTTTCACTTCATTCATTCAGCCTGGTCGTGTTACCAACGCTAACTGATTTTTGTTTGAGGGGATTGTTGCTTTCCCTAACCAATCAGTAGCGAGTGACGAATCTGCCCATGTCATTTTTAGTCAACATGGAAGCTGTGGTAGCCATCACTGTGAGTAGTCAAATCAAAGAAATATGCAGATTTAGAGTTATTTCAATAAATCGAATTTTAATCGAATAATTATTATCGAATCAAAATAAGTCGAAATACAACAACCTGCACAGCTGCATCAATTTCAATTGTGAGAATAACACCCAGGTTGAAAAATAGCAGAATTTTTCTTTAAGAAATTTAACTTCAGCTACTGCTGAAAATTAAAAAACATCCAGTTTGGAATGTCAGAAAGAGTTGTGCAGTCTGCCTCGATCAATCTGTCAATCTTTTCAGGATCAATGGAAAGATGTAGTTGTGTATCATCGGAATGAAACCTGAAACTGTGTCTAAGAATGGCATTCCCGGGAGGAACATAGAGAAATAGAATTAGAATTTGAAACGGTGTGTTCTTATCTTTTTACACTAATCACACTTAAATATAACAATTAATGTTACACTGATAAATTCATGTTTAAAAATGTGACTTGTAACACCTTTAATGACTGAGAAAACAGATGATAAGCCATAATATCCTTTTCCTCTCTGTTACACAAACTCACAAAGGCACGTACACACATGCACACACACCGAGGACAGTGAGTACAGTAGCCCCAGGCCCAGATGGTGCTCCTTCTCCACCAATGACAATGTTACATAAGTGGATTGGGCCCAGGAGCAGAGGCCTGCATGCCTGCTTTGCCGAGCCACAGTGGTGCATGGGATGCTTTCTGTGGAAAAAGAGAGAAGGAGGGGGAGAATGTATCTGGTGCTTGAGCCTGGAGAGACAGACACGTACAGCTTTAAATAGCTTTAATCCCACCCCCATCCTTGCACATGCATTCGGCCACTTTCCTGCCACTGGGTCTCTGACAGAGCACGTCGAGGTATCAGGCATCCGCAGCCCTTCTCCGCTCGGCTCTGGAGGGTGTGTGGGTGGGGAGCTGTATCTGGATGTATGTCTGTCTACCGACGTGCACAGCTGTGTGTGCACAGCGGTAGAAGGTGTAAGTGTGATGTGAATGTTGAAGCGATCTGAGTGGAGAGGCTGGGATTTAAAAATGAAGGACAAATCACAGGGTTTGGTCAGAACAAGGACACGTTAATGACCTTGGGCTGCGATAAATCCAAGAAATAAAGCAATTCTGGCACCGATCGTGTCCCTGGCTTTTTACAAATGCTGTTTATGCAAAAGCCCCCATTCCTAGATAAAAAGACAAGGTTACGGAGGAGCCGTCTGCTGCTTGCATGCAAGTGACCTAATGCATATCCTATTCTTGTGCTGAACACTAATATTCTCTGCACCACCATCTACACAATAACACTCACATGGGGCAAGTGGTTAAATGCCATACAAATCGGCATTTGCTCATCCAATAGTCATTTCCCTGCCTGCCTTCACCTGTCCATCACAACAACACCACGTCTGTTCTCTTTCTCCTTCCTCCGTCTCTACTTCTTTCATTCATTGCCACCCTCAGAGGCAGCCATCTCCTCCTCTCATTGTCCCACTGTCTTTTGTTGCCCTCCTCAACAAAAGACAACACTTGAGGCTGTGATGTGTGTGTGTGTGTGTGCGTGCTTGCGTATGACAATGATGCTTCATTTCCTCCAGACTGGCTGCTTGGGTATAATAGCTGGTGTGTCATTGGGTATGTGTGTGTGCATGCTGAATTTGCGCACTGCCTCTTTAAGTCAGGAGTGTGACAGCTTGCAGCTATGCTCGATCCTTGCCCCCTGCCATTACTGCAACACACTGCTGTTTGCTGCCACACACATACACTTTGAGAGCATTAGCTTATGCACAATGAAACATTGTAGCACACAAAACAGGCACAGCAAGAGGGATTTTTTGTGATCGCTGCTGCCAAAAAAATAACTTGCAGCAGCGTTTTTGAAAAAGTGCTATGCAATTTATACGCAATTTGGGAGCTGTTTTTAATTTTGCGTTGTGTTGTGGTAATTGCAAGGAAAAATGACAACTGTTTCAAGATATTACAGATAACCATAATATGTAAAATGATATAAATATTAAATTTCAAATTATAAATTTCATAAATTATCCTCAAAAGTTTTGGTGTTCTTAAGATAACTATAAATAACGCAGCAAAGGCTAAATAAAATAAACTTGTAAATTATTCTGATTTAGTTGACAAAACAATCTCAACTCAAAGTTCACTTACTAGCTTTTTCCATAGTTTTCAGATGTATCAAAGCTACAGATGATGGCAGACACAGCCTAAGGACTGGTCTGTCAGTCCACTACTTTGGTCCACATATTCATGCCCCCCCTCAGGATGAATCGTAACTGGTCATCCCCTGACTTTTCATTTAGCGCCACCATCAGGTCTAGATCGTAATTTGACCAGTACTTACTTATGACTAGACACTTGCAAAATAAACAACATTCCCATCAGCCTCAGTTTTACTTTGTGTTTAGTGCTTATTAGGAAATGTTAGCGTGCTAAACTAAGATGATGCACATGGTAAACATAACACCTGCTTAGCTTCGGCATGTTAGTATTGACATTATGAGCATGCTAGCATGTTAGCACAGTGGTGCTTTTAACTAAAGCACAGCCTCAACATGGATGTAGACTCTGTAGTCTTCTTGTTATGTCATTACTTTTGAGAGGGGAGGTAACGTAACATTAGTTAGTTCCTGACAAAATGGGTGGTGCTGGAAGGTTGTTGACGTAGTGACAACTTGCACACTCAGTCACTAATTGGACAGTTAACAGTTAATTCAAGGGGACATATTTTTACTATTCACTCCTGTGTCACGACTGAGACACAGCAGAGCAGGTTTTTATAAAATTGGATGGTGCAACACAGCTAATATGATAACGTCTTTTATTTTGGACTGTCTGGTCTATGTTTTCTCAAAGGTCAGCAACTGTTTGCATGTCAAAGTTCACCAAAGTTTAACTTAAGGCAGAAGTTTGGCAGATTGACTTCATTGTCGAAAAGACCGGTGTGGCCAGGCTCTTAGACAGGGAAGTGTCCTACAGCTGTTACTCACTCCTCTGCAGCTCAATCCAAATGCCCACTCTCCGGACTCTCCATGAGACGGCAAGGCTAAATAAGCCCTGTTGGCCTTCTTCAGTCTCTATGAAGTCAATGTCAAATTGAGCAATTCATTGAATCCTGTCCAATAATTACATAAAGTTTAATAGATATACCTGCTGATATACAGCTATCCAAAACAACAGCCCTGCTATAATCCACCCCTTGCTTATAATTGCTGTCAGTTTTTGTTGACACTGTCAGAGAGGTCTGTAAACGCTAACCACACATTACTGATTTATATAGTGTGACTGCTGGTTTTTCATTTTATTTTGTAATAACTGTCATGGGACCCATTAAGAAATCAATAACATATTTTTTACTGCTATGCATTCATTTAAAGTGAACATGTCAGTACTGTTTGGCAGGGCGGGATGGTGTTCTCCACTGGCTCATCTGTTTGGAGAAAATGTCACAGTAAAGAGTAATATAGTACCTATGAATTATAGCATTTGTAATGGCTGTCATTCATCTCCCTCTCTCACCCCATCAACTCTCAGTGACACACATTTGTACCTACTAATTTAGATTGCAGTGCTTTTACCACTGTGAGACTCCTGATATGTTCTGGCCTCGCAGTCACACGCATCCAACCAATCCAGTTGCAATTAGAGGTGTTCAGTACATGAATGAAACCTTAACCCTGAGTGTATTGAACCATCACAAACTGAAGCAGTAGCTTTTTGCTTTGAAGCTCCCCTCACTTGCAACTGAAAGCGCCGTTATCAGCTCAGCCATGAAATGTACAATAACAACAATAATATTTGTACAGTATGTTACTTCTTAGTTAAAAGCTTACTGAAAGACTGTGAAAGGTACAGAATACATTAATGATGCAATAACTATACAATACAATTAATTAATGATGCAATAGCTCAGATTACTGGTTGTTAAGTTATGAACCTTCTAAAGAGCTGACAAGTTACTCAACAGTAAAATTAAATATTTACATTACTTGTAACTTTACTTTCATTACTCAGCACAAGTACGTCAAAGGTGCCTTTAAACAGTGCAAATCCTCCATGCCCATATGTCACATCCTCTGTATCAACACATATAGAAACAGAAAATGAGGCATTGTGGTTTAACAAGCAGCCAGACTACAGTTTGGAAATACTCACAGACCATCAACAGTTCATTTAAGGTTACCAATTTTACAAATGAAGATTAGTTTCGCCGGTGAAAACAGTTGTATAATGTCTTCTGTCTTCCTAAAGTTTGAAAAAATAACCCTTGTGATGTTATACCAAGATTCAAGAATCAAACCTTATGACAAAACTAAGCAACAAAAGCAAAGTCATCCTGCTTTAGAAGAAGCCACAGTCAGCCGAGATAGATGATTATAATAATTATTAATCAAGATGGTTAACTGGGTAAGTTAACTATTTTTCATGTCTGCCGACTTCCTAGCTACAAATCCTAGTAGTGTTCAAAGATAAAACAAAGATTAAGTAAATAATTTAGTATTTCATGTGAAGGACTACAGTAAAAGTATGACAAAACTCCAGGACATTTGATGCAAACTTTTTTATATGACGTGACTTGTAGAACAAAATGTACCCAGAACTGCAGGAGGAATGTCCATTGGGACATGACAAGGCTTCCCCTTTTAATGTTGAGAGCAGAATGACTTTGGCTTATTTTCTTAGGTTTGCAGTCTACCCTGAATATACAGTATCTTTTGATTGTGTACTGAAGCCCTTGCTGTCAGCTCCTGCACTATAAAACTATATATTTTATACTGCAATGGTAGGTTCAACGAAATGGCTAAACTGCCCTGTTCTTCACATAGCCTACTGCAAGTGCAGTGGCTTAAGTGCAACAAAAACCAGCCACGTGTAGCATTGTGTCATTTGTTGCCTGTACAGACCAGACAGACAAAAGAAGTGGTCAGTGTACAGTAGTCAGGATGTGCCAATCCAGGGACCAAATGTGTTAAAAGTGCTGCATTTCTGGTGGGTTGACATGTGTTGATGCTGGGAAATACAGTGCCCCCATGTTCAATTGCAAACACTGTGTATCCCAACACCCCAGACTCTAAACTGTATCATTGCAACATTTTTGGCGGGAAAATATTAATACTGTAAGACATACCACATTCCAACCCCTATCTGTCTCTTTTGGACCAATTTCAACAATTTTCCAAGCGCGTATTTGACCTGTAGTATTTTTTCGGATGCCATTGTTAATGGAGATACAAGTGATTTTGAGATTGAGTCAGAGAACAGTGATAGCGATGAAGAAAACATAGCACAGGATGGCCAGGATCAGGACGTTTCAACTGACAATGAACATGAGAGTGAAAGCCTAGGTGACAAGCAGGCAGAAAGCCAGACAGAAAGTGTGAGCAGCGACAGTGAGGATATGCCTGGTACAACACAGCACAGACAGAATGCAGAAGGCAGAGAGCTTCAATGGTTAAAGAAACCCTGAAACAACCTTTACAGGTGCTGATTTTGCGGCCGCCTCCAACTGTATACTACAAACCCCATTGCAGTACTTCCAGAGATTTGTGTCCTCAGAGATGCTTCAGAATGTGAAGAGCAATGAGTACAGTCTCCAGAAACATGGGACAGTTGCTGACATATCTGTTAAAGTGCTAGAACAAATGATAGGCATGTACTTACAAATGTGTATAGTACAAATGCCTGGTGTCAGTATTTACTGGGAAGCTAACACACGCTGTGACCCTGTAGCTGATGTAATGCCTCATCACTGTTTCCAGTCCTTGCTTTCATCCATCCACTTTGTCAACAGCCTCACTGCTTCAGATGAACAGAAGAAGGACAAACTTTGGCAGATTAGGCCCCGTTTGGATGCGTTCAGAGAGAAATGCCTACAGATACTGCCAGAGGAACATAACTCTGTGGATGAAATGATGATTCCTTTTAAGTGGAACTTCATTGGAATCAGACAATACATGCCTGGGAAACCCCATCCCTGGGGCTTCAACGTTTGGGCAGGAACAGGAATCTCAGGCATACTCTGTGACTTTGACGTGTGCCAAGGGAGTGTGCAGGGTAAACGTGCCAAATCTGAACTTTTATTAGGGATGTAGTCATGAAGCTTGCATCAACACTTTCTGCAGGACAAAACTACAAGGTATTTGCCTCTCCTTGTCAAACTCCTTGAGTGTGAAATACACTTTGTAACAGTACGCCCTGTGCATGTGCCAAACCTCAGGTTAGCAGAAGAGAATGGAGTAATGGAGAGTGAAGAAAAGTGACAATATCTGTGCTGTGAGGTGATATGACAACCGGTCAGTTACTCTTCTTTCCACTTTTGGTGGTCCACAACTCAGCTGACAAGGTTGCCCGGTGGGACAAATCCAACAAGTCCTGCACTGAAGTGAGCAGACTGTCCATTGTGAAGAGGTACATGAGGCAAGAGCACAAAGCCCCAGTGTGAAAAAGATGGCCCACAGTGCTCCCCCTCCTGATGTTCGCAAGGACAATGTGGAGCACTTGCCAATGAAAGTTGTAAAAAGAGCACTGCAGGCACTGCAAGGATGCTGATACATCAACTGCATGCATCAAGTGTGATGTTCGTTTGTGCTTCACAGATTTAAAAAAAATAAAAATGCTTCCTTCAGTTTCACACCTACCCAAATGAGGATGGCTTCCACCAAATAAGAACAGAGTTCCCAGGCATCAGAAATCATTATGATGTTCAAGCAAAGTCTTTCTTACAGTTTTTTATCATGCGGAAGTGCATTATAACATGGATTACAATTACAATTTTAACTAGCCAAATTCATTTACTTTTCACTGTGCAGTATCAAACAGTTTCATGTCAATAAAATTCATTTTTAAGACACATATTTTGATATTATTGACAGAGATGGGGACTCGACTTTGTGACTTGGGCTCGCACACACAGTAACTTGAGACTTGACTTGAGACTCGTCCTCAAATGACTTGAGACTCGACTTGGACTCGAGATTTGTGACCCGTGAACAATCTTTAACATTAACATTAAGGAGGTGTCATTTCCTCCCTTATTATCATGCGTAACCTTACACATCTGGTGTGCACAGCCACAGATGACTGTAAGCTGCAGCAACAACACCATGGTCAGCACACCTGCAGCTGCTGTGCCATTTGTCGTAACCTTTGGCGACAATGACTTAACACAAGGCCCAAACAAAAGAACCGCTAAATGCAACGTCTGCGGTATCAAAATAAAGGATGCTGGATCGACCACGTCAAACTTCATCAGATTCCTGAAAAGGCATCTGGATCGGTCAGTCACTTGGTAATGTGAAAGTTAACATAAGCGCCTACGGGCGGTTAGCTCGAGACTTGACTTGGACTCTAGCTCAAAGACTTGAGACTTCTTGGACTTGCAAGAAATGACTTTTGAGCATCAAATCATCAATGCCTGATAATCTTTGTTGAAATTAAAGCTGATATTTGTAAGCGCTAAGACCCGCTGTTGCAATTTTGCAACGTTTTCACAATATCCTCCAAAAAACAAAAAATGAAAAAAAAAACCTTGATCAGCAGCTTACTAAAAACAGTTTAAAAAGGAGTAAAAAATTCTACATCAATAAAATCAATGCTTGAGTTTCAGAGGGCTAGGGTGCCCCCTATCGGCTGCCCTACATGCTAGAAAAGGGTTTGGAACTGTTTCACCACAAATGCATCAGTACTTTCTGCACGTTGGTGCCTGCCCTCGCCCCCAGATAGCCTGAGCGTACATTTTGTGTGGCAGTCAGTCGACATTGCTATCTCTATAGGCATGCTGCTAGCACGGCTAAAAAATAAACTATATCTGCTAAAGCTAATATCCACTAATATACTGGTCTAGCTCTACAACTCAAGAATCAATCTTTGAAAAATCAGTCTTAGTAATTCCCTTAAAGTGTTAATTTACACCAGCAATTGTTTATCATGATTCGCAATATATAAAAATAACACCAAATTATAGTGAAAGACAATAAATGACAAATATCAATGTCATGAACAGCCTCTCCTAACCACCATAAGTGATTACTGGGCCTCTCTGTTCTTGCCTGCTTTAACCACCACCCCCTTCTCATCCCAATCTTCCCATCATGCTGCAGGCAACTAAACAGATCCTTTGTTTTGGGTCTTAGAGAAGCCATAAAAAAGCAGACTTTGTTCTATGCTCTCTCTCTCTTTCTCTCTGTCACCCTCCTCACCCCTCCCTCCCTTCCTCCCTCCTTCCACCCAACCAGCAGATGGTTAATGATTCATGACTGGGTGCACACGTGCTATTGTGAGTGTAGCATTACTCTATGGATGTGCAGAGAACAGGGTGCCATACTGTGTGTTGTTTAGGGCCTGACCGATATGGGTCTCATAAAGACTGACACCACTTGTGTCACGTCTACAATGTGTGTTGTAGTTGACAGTAGCTGATAATTTGTACCAATATTCACTAACTAATATGTTTAAGTTTGTTATAATCATGTGGGATCTGATCACAATGCTGCCTTAGAATTAGGGTACAATACATTGATTAGTTTTTGAACAGATTATGGTCAGTATCGACGTGATATATCGGTTGTGTGTTGTTTCATGCAAGACGTGCATGAGTGAGCATGACATGAGTGTGTCTGTGCATGTGTTTGTATGTATAAATATTATGTGTGTGTGTGTGTGTGTGAGAGAGAGGGAGAGAGAGACAGAGAGAAATGTTTATCAGAGTCAAAGTAATCATTGACTTAAGCCCAACCTTCACAGTCTAGCCTTAGTTTTGCTGAGCAGCTCTTCTTTTTTTCTTGTTTCTTGTTGTCATTAAAGCTCAATCAGATAATTTCCCCTCGCTCTCCCTCAGTTGCACTATCTCCGCTTGCATCTCACCCTCTCTTTTCACGCTCCGCCTCTCCCAGCTCTTGTCCTCTCTCTAAACTTAACACCCCAGGGATGCACCTCTCCTCGGGTTACAAATCTTCCTCCTGCCATCCCTCCACCTACCACCACCACCTCCACAACTACAACCATTCACTCGTTGAAAAAAAAAAAAAGAAGACACCAGCAGCTGCCTATTAGCCTCCTGAAAGCACTTCTGCTCAACAGAAACCCACAAGGTGACAGTTTGTTGAAAGGAAATGCAGTCTTTCTCCATCCTTCCTGGAGCCGGGGACAGACAATGAGGGGAGGTGATTAAACTGGGGTCCATAGCAGTGGCAAGCTTCATAGCCACCTTACAACAGTGTGATGGATTCTGGCACGAGGAGACACACACACACACACAGTCACACACTCACACACACACACTTCACTCTGCCGACTTAATCTAAAAACAGTGTAATGTAAAGCCGAGGCTTTCCGGGGCTCTCTCACGCATTAAGAAACAACAGTAAAGCTGAGAAAGGAGGTCACATCCAACAGTCCACTTTCTCTCCTCCCAGGGAATAGACTACCTTCCACCATACACAGCAGCTCCATATCCACAGGCAGCTGACATTACTCTCATTCCATGCATTTGTGAGTAGAGTACTCAACGGGAAGGAAATTGAAAGAATTCACTCTCAACTTGAACGTGGCACCATTTCTCTGTCAGAAATAGTTTTCAGAGGATATCAGAGGAGCAAGGCTGTAATCCAACTGACAAGATCATGTCAGCCCATCCAGAACTAGCTCTTACAATACATTTAAAGCCAAAGTATAATATTATGCTGATTATACTTTACAGTATCCTGTTTGTGTTGGTATCCTGCAGCCTACTTGCTATGGAGAAATGAAACACTTGTGATGAAAGCTGGTGAAAGTTGGTTTCTGTACGTATGTTTTTGACATGTGAATGACACAGCACAAAGCCAAAAGGACAAGGCTTAAAGGAATAGTTAAAAATTGTTTGAGGCAATTAGCCTAGCTTAGCATAGATACTGGAGGCAGGGGGAAACAGGTAGCCTGGCTCTGTGCAAAGTTCAAAAACATGTCAAAAAATACGTCAACAGTTTATCCATCCGCCTGTTTTCCTGGCAACTCACTGAGACGACAAGAGACAAGAGAAGGGAAGTTACTGCACCAGGCTGTTGCTTGCCATGAAATAGTTCCAACTGTAAAACTACAACTTGTCAGTTTTACTTTTTTTTATTTTTTTTTACATGTGTGTATGGATTAAACAAACACGATACAAACATGTTAATTAGTAGGCTTTAGAGGTATTGGCAGACATATTTTTGGCCTTGTCCTAGCCCCATACTTAACGGGGAGATATGAGAGTGATATCGATCTTCACTGCTCAGTACTGAGATCACAAATATCTCTCATTATTTGTGATGACAACATATGTATTTCAACATTTTAAAGCTGCACTCATCAGTAATTTTATATGAAGAGCGAATTTAGCGATAAAGTCCTGTGCTACCTGCCCAGGGTGAAACAGCAAACAGACACAGTTGCTGGCTACAACTGGAACATACAGACCGCTTAATCATAACATTTAAAAAGGATTACCTGTGATTGATCCAAAAGTTTACTGAAAATATACTGTATGTCTGCAATTACAAGTGAGTAACCTCATGCAAGGGCTTGTGCTGATGCTCACATTTGTTTATGTGTTCCTACGTGATATGAACACTAGAGAGGTTAAATTAAAGGTGCAAACAAGTCCTATCATACTTAAAAATGTTGACTTTGACACCCTTTCAACCTGGTGGATGATAGGTTAAGTGAAAATGCATCAAATTAAAGAGAAGGCAACATAGAGGCAACTCTACCGTGAAAGACATCCAACAAAAAAAAATCTGGGGGAACTTTTGCTCTACTTTATAATCAACACTAAATAGATTTTGGAGCCACTTAAGCGATGGTGTGCCAAGTACCGTACCATCCCAGACTGCTAGAAGCCACAGATGTTTTCTCATTGTAATCTGAGCCCATACCTAGAGCTGCTCCCTGCTTACACTACACATCTTGTCTCATAAAAAGTCCAGCATGACCTGGCTGTTCAGAATGAATGTGTCATGGTACAGGAATTACTCCTGATAATGGGTCATATGATGCAAAACGTTGCTCCAAATATAGAATATAACAGCCAGAGCGGTGGTCTTGAGACTCGAGTTGAGTCAGACTCAAGAAAAAGATTAAGACTGGAGACTTAACTTGGACTTGTTAGACCAGACTTCCTTTATGTTGAAAAGTGGTGGGGACATAAGGGCTCAGATGAAAAAAACATTTTTAAACGGTCTTCAACTTATGGGATTTTAGGCAATGTAATGGGGGGATCGGTATGAGGTCAGAGTAGATAATTACGGCGCATTGGGAAAAAACGGTGCATAAAAAGGTCGACAATATGAAAACACTCAGCATAAAGCACAACAGTGCAACAAACAACAACAAACTGCACAAGTAACAGTCATCCATATGCATCACATCCACAGCTGCAACCACATGGCTGCAACACAATGTCAATCGAACAATGCCAATATCACATCTACTGTACATCTAAAGCGTTTGTTAGTTAACATTTCTTGGTGCAAGCTAGTGTTTTTTAAAAAGCAGTGGGGACATGTCCCCAGCGTCCCCAGTGTGAATGACACCTATGCTTCCTTGAGACTCGACTGCCTGTAGACCTGACCTGAAAGCAACAGCTTGATCTGGTCTGATCTGACAGCAGCAGGCAGGATCTCTTGCATTGTGTAACCTCTGGGTCTTTGAACAATGTGTGACTGAATCAAGAAAATCATTGAACAGAAGGAGGAGCCTTTCCTGTTCATCATGTTTTGAGGAATGTTGCCTCAGTGCTTGCATCACCGCAGCAGCCTGACTCATTGCGACACACATTTAAAGTTCCTGCTTTTAGTTATTGATAATCTACAGTTTTTCCTTTTTAGAGAATACTGAATCCATCTATAGTGTACGAATAATTATGAGAAACAGTGTATTACTCATGGCTCAATGCTCAGTCTAAGACAGTCCATATCATCGAGCAGGCAGCACTAGTCTAGCAGCTGTCCAACACACTTTGTGTGTTTACTTATTATATCCTATCAAACCTTGCACCCACAGACTACACTATGCTGTGCTTAGCCGGTGTTGGCTGAGCTTACAGCTTTCTTTTCTCTGGTCATGCCACCAGTTATATGAATAAAATGACTTTTGTAGGTTATTTTAAACAGTTTTGGAGTTCTTGCAAATAATGTGCATGTGTTTGACCAGAAAGTCAGCAAAAGAAAATGCAAATTAATGTACATTTCTGTCAGCTACCATTATGTGAATATTAGGAGATGGTTACATCAAGATAAACAGTTGGTGGTGCTAATTCTACAGTTGGGTGCCATTAAACCATTGCAGAAGAAGAGGGCACATTGAGATGACATCATTAAAAGAGCTCCAGTCAAATCTTGAATGAGTTCGAGGAACGTTACAGTCTCCACATCGCTCCACACGGATCTGATGTTTTCGTGTCTTCAGTGGAAGCTTGAGTAACGTTTAAGTCACATGCTTCATGTAAGTAATTATTCATTCTCTAAGTCTGTTTCTATTGCACTTTGTCGTATTTTTATCGATACACCAACTTTTCTACCTCAGCCAAGCGTAAAAACATTTTTGTGATATTTCAACTTTTTTCCACATTTCCAGTGTTTCCACTCTGTTTTTTTTTAATGTGCAAAAAATCGCATAAAAACAGGTGGATGGAAACGCACTTAATGATAGCCCTGGGGAAAATTGGCAGCAAGGCTGACTCACTGTACCATATTCAATTCAGTTCTAAATACTTTATACGTCCCTCAAGGGGCAATTCAAGGCAAGAGAGCCTGCTAACAGAAGTACACATCGACAATTTATATACACACATAAAAAACAATCAAAAAATGCAAATATGACAATGTTAGAAAGACATACACAAGGATTAATAGCAGTGGCCAGTCCATAGCTGGCCAACAATATCCAACACCACAAACGCATATATTATGTAAAAAGAATACTGAAGTAGCATTGTATTAGAGTTCAAAATAAATAACCTTGCATCGTATAAGCCACAAGTCACTGAGGATTTTAGGTCTACTGATCTCCAGAATTGGAATGATGTTAGAATTCTTCAGGGATCAACCCAAGAGTCTATAGGAGAGCTGGAACAGTCTTTGAAATACATCACTCAGTTCATCGGCACAGTATCTTAATGTCCTTGCACATGTTCCATCTGGCCCTAGCTTTGTTTACTTTCATCCCTTTCAAATGTGTAACTGCAGTCTGGGTGTAAACCTGTAGTGGCTGCCCAGGTGAGAGTGTCTCTGATAGATCCCTAAATTGGGCGTCGAGTGTCAAAACGATGGAAGAACTTAATGTGTAGGATGTGTAATGTGTCTGTGTATCTTTTTTAGTACATTCATGAAACAGATACACCAGTATCACCACCACCTCTTCTGTTGTATTTTTTTAGCCATGCTAGCGGCATAGCTCTAAGGATGGCAACATCAGTCGATCTGTCCGTCGGTCGGTCGGTCGGTCTGTCAGTCCACCACTTTGGTCCAGACTGAAATGTCTTAACAAGCATGTTAGCATGCTAATGTTAGCATTTAGCTCTAAGTGCTCAATGCATTTTTGCTGCCCCCAGTGGATGATACATCTGTCATTTGTAACAGAACTCTGGGGCCTGTATTGTTAGAATGCAGCGATCACGGGTGATCTAATAATAATAACTATATATATGTGCTGGGATACACTCACTCTGGGATAAAACAGCACTGATCTGGCTCTATGTGTCAATTGCAACTATTATATTTGGTTGCCCTTGAAAGATGCACGTTGAGCAGCTGAGGTGGCCCGATTAAAAAAAAAGAAAATCAACCTCCATAGAAGCACAGTATGTCTTCATCAATAGTCATTGAGTAGTTGAGAATTAGAGACTAGAGTCTGCCTGTTCAGTCAATTTTACATTCTCTGAGATGGGACTGCCAGGTAAAAGCTATAAAGTCATGATTGCAAAAATGTACAAAGTATTGATGAGGTTTTCGTGGACACCTTTGACGCAGTTGATTCCTGTCATGTCATCTTAAGTGTCTTTGATAACATATTCTGTCTGAACCTCTGTGCACCACCTAGAGCTGTTTTCTCTTCTTTGTCAGAGAATAACTCAAAGGGAAATCAATCTTGGGTTTGACTGGATGGGTTTCATTCTTGATTAAACTAAAAAAAACACAGCTTGTGAGTAATGAAACACAATACCAAATGCAACGTCTCAACCATGTCTGTTGTGTTAGCAGAAGACAAGGGACTTTTTACTGTCAAATTAGATCAGCAGCTGTTGACTTGCAGTGTCAGGACAGGTACAGGCACACTGCAGTGCACAGATTCACTTTATAGAGCAGAGCTGAACCGAGACTCTTGCAAGTCGAGCAGATCCGGAGTTCAGCCAGTCAGAAATGGGTTGACTGTCACTACAGACCACCTGCTGCCTCTTTGAGCTGACCTGACGTCTGCCACCGACAGATGACGTGGAAGAGGCTGTGTTGCTGGAGGGCTCTCAGAAAGCACAGAAAGACTCCAGAAGAAAGGAGAGACTGTCTGAGACCGCTGGTCTTGACAGGGCTTTCATTCAACAGCATCTGCTCCATCACTGCTGTCTGTGTCGAGCCAGACTCAATAGGCTGATAGATTCAAGAGACACTCACAGGAAAACAAGCCTTTTCTTTATGGTTTAGTCGATGAACTTGTTCAAACAGCAACAACTCTATGTGAGTACATTCACTTTATTGAGTATGACATGATTACAAGATTCAGGGATAAATGGAGTGTCATGATACTCGGGAAGCCTAGAGGGTATTAAAAAGCAGGCTTGTGACCCAAAAGTCAACAGTTGGAATCCCTGAATGGAGTGAAACAATGTCGGTGTCCATACAACTGCCCCTGAGCAAGATACCTCAGTCCCCAAAAGCTGTACTTTCAGTATACAGGCCTCAGCATACTTCAAACAAATGGCTTGGCACAGAGTCGAACAGCGTTTGACACATTGTAACCCATTTTCCAATGGCGGCATTGCCATCAGGGAGGTAGTGCGATGCAGACAGGAGGAGGCTATGACAGTAGACTTTTCGCCCCGCCTTCAAGTGTGGCCATTCAGTACAGGTACAAACACCTTGGATGTGGTTGGACATCACTTGTTTGAAACATACTGAGATGGATAGGTTTCCAGATAGGTGTATATCTGAACATTACTGTAATCATTCCTCCTGTGTTCATACTGGCCACTAAGAAATGCACAGTGCTCATTCTGTGTAAAAATTAATTTCAAAGTTTATCTGAAGTTAATTTTAGGCTTTAGCAGCCTGAGTAAGACAAATCAAGTAGATATCTTTCGAAGTTGCAGCCTTTTTAGTACGAAATTCCCTGTTTCTGTTATTATTCCCTCTGAGCTGTGCTCACCAAAGAAACACTGTCTGGGGAAACACAAAGAGGGAACTATACTAAAAAGACTAACTTCTGAAGATACCATATTGAGAGATTATATATGTGACAATAAAACTTGATTTGATTTGGCGACTCAGACTGCTGAAGCCTCACAATAAATTCAGAACTTGAGAATATAGTTTTCCATGGAACGAGTGGATTTTGTTGCCCATTGTTTCCAAAGGGATTCTTTTAGGAAGGGGTCGCTATATGGCCAGTATAAACAGGGAGAGTGATTCGAGCAAACAGAAACTGTTTCAATGTACATTGTTTTAAAAGAGACTTGGAAAAATTGTTAAAGTATTTCCCTAAAGGCCTACTCCTAGCTCCCACTCTGGAATGTCTGTGAATGATTGTTTAAAATAAGTTCCTTCGAGTCAGTCTGCCTGGAGGAATATAGGTTTGAAAATTATAACATACTTAACACACACACACAAGAGTGGTATCAATCTTCTCATCTAAAAGTGCTTCTCAAAATGTTAACTTATTCATTTTGAGCTCCAAATTTAACACGTTCAGAGTTGACACGCAAATGTACATTTGACGTGAGATGAGTGAGGAAGACACCATGCACCGACTTGGATTTTAAATGGCTTGTATCAAGTTTAATGGAATTTTTCATGCGAGCTATCTGAATAAGTTGTATTTTTGTCACGTACAGCGGACATCGATGTGAATTCTTTTGGACTATTGCTGTCCTTGGATCCTGGACCATGATAGGTAGTATGACAATGTAGGCAATTTCAAAGGTAAAACATAAAAACACCTCCAATATTCTGTCATACTCATAAAAACTTAAAAACCATTCAGATTCTCTGAGTTATTCTTCTGATATATTGTGTTACTGTGCTCATACAGGATCCACTGGCAGCAGCAGCTGCAACATTTTTTTTTTTTGAAGAAATAAATTATTGCTGAAGTTGTTATAATCCATTGTACGCCGTGTGGGGCAATTGCTGTCTTTGCCGCCAGATGTGTCAGGTGTAAGGCCATGACCCTCGAGCAGGAAAAAAGAATGTACTAATAAGTAGGCAAGAAACCCTGCACATTGATTATTCTCCAGCACAGACCTTTTATTGCAGGAGCAGCGGGAAACAGCTTGGCAACAGTCCCTAGAAATCAATAAGTGTGGGCCTCCCCACCCCTCTGACCAACCCCGCAAGTACCCCCTTTCCACTTCCTGTTCACTCCACACTCCCCACCTGGCAGTTACAGACCGGCATCTTCACACACACATTGACCCACCAATAGTTTTTAACCCTTTATTCTCACAATGGACAGAGAAGATAGACAAATGAGTATTTGCTACATTCTAGTCTAAGCCAATGTCAGTGGTCAGCGGTTTAACGTTACAGCACAGAGCAGTCAAGTAAAAAGGACGTTCCAGTTTGTCCCTGTGAGTTTGTCTTGTTTCCCAGGCCTGGGGGTAACAGGTTTGTCTCATTCATAGCCGCAGGACTGGACTGGACTAAACATTAAATACATTTAAGCCATCATAACAATTAGCTTGTAAGTTTTCACAAACAGCCAAAGCAATTTTCCTTAGTAGCAAGTCCAGAAACCAACTTTAAAGGTTTCGTATGTAACATTCAGAAAATGCTTGTTAACAGTGACACCAGTGGCCGTTAAGTCAATTGCAGTCAGCACTCCGTAGGCGCGAGCCAGCATCGGCCAAATCAGTGACGTGACGCACATGAGACTGAACGTGATTGACAGGCGTCATGTTGACAGCTTGCTTTTCAATAAAGTCGTTTAAAAAATGTTGATAGCTTGCTAGCCAGCTTTATCAATCGCTGTTTGTCCAGTTTTCATCGAGAGGCTCGGCAACGTCCGCAGAGCTACAGTCGCTGGATGAAAACGCTAACGGTGAGTGAACCAGAGGGAATGTTATAAATAAGATGGGTTGCCTGTGTCGAGTTGTGCACGCTGTAGTGGAGCTGAAGAGAGGAAAGGCACTCAGGAGCACAAAACCGTCCCGAGTCCTTTACATAGAAATCAGTCTACAGGGTGTTACAGTCAACCGAGAAAGTTGGGGAAGGTCTCTTTTTTTAAGTTATGTTACAATCTGTTCACACAGTGGCAACAAAAAATGCTTAAAAAACGCTCAATACATGTAAATTGTTACATGCAGCCCCTTTAACTTTGTTTGCGATCAGTTATTTCATGTCAATAACAAATCACACAATGGTACTCTCATTGATAGTATTGTCATTTCTGTTGTAGGACAACTGCACAAGTATAATGCTTTAATGGGGGTCTCAATGAAACATCACGGGACATACTTTTGATTAGCAGGTAGCATTTCTGACCATCAGTCTTATCACTAATTTTTTGTTTTTTATTTCATTTTTTCTGACAACAGAAAAATTACTACATGTCTACTATACTATATGAGTTATCAGCTATACTGGAAAATAGAAATAACTTATCCCAGACAGTTGGAGGTGATGGGAAAAGAGCTTCACCCTGAGACCAAGCGGGGTCAAAGTGTTCTATCATGCAAGCCACATTTCTTACCAGATTGTTCACTCATTTAGTTTTTTGCAAAGAAATAGTGTATTAAGCAGGATTTAGGCTTTTGCATTACTGTGTTGCTGTGTGAGGGTGAACCCAGAATGACTTGTAAAGTAGTAAAAAATAGTAGTAAAAATTTGTCACATACTTTGGTTTATGACCAAATGTCTGCAAAACTAATGACAGTCCCATCCGCTGCACTTTGTGTTTAGTGCTAATTAGCAAATGTTAGCCTCACAGACTCACTTGCGTGGCTGCAGACTCTCTCAGTCTCAAGATAGTTGTTTGAAAAGACAACATGGAGGAAGCTAAAAAAGTTATTTCCTCTTTTTCTGTAATACTAGACAAATATATATGTTCTTCATTAGCAAAGTTATTTCAAGTGCAAACGTTCTCCTCCCTATTGATTGATAGATTGTTCATTGATCCACTAGAGACCTAGCAGCATGCAAAGAATGACTATGTATCTGTAACCAGGCAAAAAAGTACGTGTTTAGGCACGCAGGGATATTTACCTTGGTTCTTTCATAATGAGTAGCACAACAGCTTCCACCTTTGCTATTACCACCTCCATCTCGCAGTGTCTCCTTTTGTCCTCTATCCCTCCATCTCGCCCCCTCTCTCTCCCCCTTCTTCCATTCCAGGCTATATTTTCACGCGTGACCATGGGGAAGGTGACCACACTCAAGGACTGTGCGTGGGAGGGTTGTTCACATCAGCAAACATGGAAAAACAGACGTTTCTAACTAAATTTAGACACAGTGAAGACCACACATAGTGGACACAATGAATCCTCTGGAAATAGAAATGAAGAGTATCAAGTTCATTTTGAGATCAGACTTCAAAGCGACAGAGGTGCAGTGCGTGCTTTTATGAGCAGGAAGAACATTTTGTATTGTTAACTTTTCGGCATGATGGACTCAGATCATGGCTTCGTTTTTAAATCAGATCAGAGCAGGACCTTCGTCACTGTGACCTCCAAAAACCCTACAGTATTGAGCGGTAGGAGTGTGCATAGAGAGATGGGATGAAGCGGAGATAGAGAGAGAAAGAGAACAGGGACTGAAAGCCAATGAGCTCCGTGGTATGTCAGCCTGAGATCTTCTTATTGAATTTGATGTCAAGCCCTTTAAGAGTAGAGATCCTGGAAGACAAACAGAGGATTAGATTGGAAACATGGCCCCAAGTCATTTGTCTGTCTTACCTCTCCCCCTCCCATCTCTACCCGTTTTTGCTTTCTCTTGATTTCCTGTCGGTTTTTCTATCTGTGAATGTGTGTGTATGTGCCAAATGGAGCCTAGTTCATGTATCCAGAGGCTATAAAGAAGAGGGAAATAGTCAGTGCAATGAAACAGTGAGCCTACATGCTTCCATACGGCTGCCTGGGGAGGCTGAAATTGACAAAGCAGACAAATGGGAAGAGAAATGAAGAGAGAAATCAAGGGGAGATGGGAGCAGTCATATCTGTGCCCATCATGTTTGTGCAGCCAGAATAAAGTCCCCGAAGGTTGTTTAGTGGCTGATGCCCAGAGACAGTGGTTGATGTTTAGCAGGATATGGATTGGTTGGACATTTTTTATTGTATTCAACTGGGGAATTCTGAGAAAATCCACTAATGCTGTTATAAAGTCATAAGCAACTTAGTGACAAAATTATAATTCTCCATTTCCGCCATCTCAACTAATGTTCAAGACATTGGTTAGTTTTAAACAGATTTCTAAAATTTCAACTCAATAAAATGTGAATTAGTGTGTGTTTACGTCAACTACCTTTATGAAATGATGTTCAAGGCGAGACAAGATCACATAACTAATGGCACAAGTGCTTCTCATAAATTGAGAATTGAATTACCGTGTTGTTCGGAGCAGTATTTGCCACTTTGTAACTCTCAGTGGCACTGTACAATATGAGGCCAATTTGTTATTGTTTCAGTTCTGGAAATTCAGAAACACTTTTTTTGTCCATCTTTCAGTCCAAGCAGTGGTCAGCAGCGATCGGCTGCACCCACAAAGGTCAGCTCAGCTCGGGTCCAAGTTGAACAAATTTTTGAACTTTCGCTTTGAACTGCGGACATCCACGCAGAGCCGTCACAACACATCGCATACATAACAACGGAGGAGGCGCAAGCACAAGCTGTTTTTCTGCGATAATGTGAAGTTGTAGGTGAGTGGCAGCGTGACATGAATGCTTTTGTCCGCAACAGGAGACGTAGAAGCAGGCACTGCAACAGCAAAAGTGTGAAAGTTCCTTCTTGACCTTAGTTTAGGAAGACCGAAAGCTCCAAGAGATGTGGTCGAAAGCCCCAGAAAATCTACAAGGTGGACCTTTGGTTTGAATCTATTGTTGAACCAAAAAAAACAAGTAAGTCTTTATTGCATCTTCTGCTTTCCATGTCATTCACACATCATTTTCACTATTCTACCTCAGCCAAGTGTTTGATTTTAGAAGGCTTTCTATTTTTGATGGGTGGAAACAAACCTTGTGACCAGAGTGTAACAAATAATTAGCAACTACTGTATGTGCTGTGTGCACTTTATTTGTTTGTGAATGTTGTAGATTTCAGTAAAAGCTTTTTGAGTAAAACTCCAGTTTGCAGTCCAGGAGATAAGCTTACTGATAAATGTAGATTTTGTTCAGCTCTTGCAGTTCCCTGCTAAGTTTTCAAATGACTTACACTTGGTAAGTATAAATATATAATATAAGTACAAATAGAGAAAGACTGAGAAAATCATTTTGACCTGAAATCAGATATTGAAAATGAGTAAGCATGTGGTGCTATTAACTGATAAGTGTCTATTGTACTCCCCTGTTTATCAAAACAAGTATATGTCATTGCTACTGTGGTTGACTGGCAACCTGTAATGCTACTGGTATGGATTATATACGCCACCAAATCCAAACTCTCACGTTATCATCATGCTCCTTGACAACCCTGTATCTGTTAGGGAGCAGTGGCTGCCCTCTGTTCGTATCACAGTGACAGCATCCAGACTGATTGATTGTCTGCGCCACCAAATACTCAAATGTTGATCTTCTTCCAGTGACTATTAATAGATTAGATTCAACTTTATTGTCATTGCACACAGTGCAGGTACTGAGAAAACAAAATGCAGTTTAGCATCTAACCAGATGTGCAAAAAGCAGTTAAGTGCAGAGTAATGTGCATATGTGCAGAATACACAGCTGGGGGTCTGATATGAACATACAGATACAGATATATGCAATATAGACAGTAGTATAAATATGAATACACTGTAGCTCAGGTATATACGGTATGGACAGTAGTATAAATATGTATGGGTATGTGAAAGCATATATATTACAGGTAAGTGTCTGTACAGTAGTGTGGCAGTAGTAAGTAAGAGCCAGCAACCAGTGAGGCAGAGACAGTCCTAGTGCAAATTATGTGGAGTTAAGTGTTGATTGGAAGGCTGGTTGTTGACTCTCTGATATGGCTGTGAACCTCTCTCTGACGTATCTGTACAATCTGATATATAACAGTTTTGTACATACTGAGAGTTGAATTAACGCTAACAATTTGTTGTACGGGGATATAAGCAGTCCTTGGCTAAACAGCGTGTGCATTGAAGCAATTAAACTGAGACACCCTGACTTTCCCTTTTTAATGTTAAACAATAACCAGGCATTCCACTGAGAAACACTGTGCTGTGCCACAATATTCCAGAGCGGATTAGTGCATCATCCCCTTTGTCCTTGTACCTGAAGTGGATAGAGGACCAACAGTCTCTAGGCAACTCAGAGGGAGGAAGGCAGTGACAGCAGCCTCCAGTCACAAGATACAGAGCTGATAAATGGCTGATCAGTCACAGAGACAGGGGCAAAGTCTCTGGGTCAACATGGCTGAGTGGAATGCAAAGAGCAGCCGCTCACTCTCTTTAAACCACATACTGACCACAGTACCAGTCTATTCTGCAGACATACTGGCACTACACTATACTATACTACATAATGCTTTACTGCACTATACTTTACTATATTATACTATGCATTTTATGCATAATATACTACGCTAAACTCTACTATATATGTTATACTATACTACACTATACTGTGTTATACTGGGCATTCTATGCAGAATATGTATACTATACTAAACTATACTCTATATGTTATACTATACTATGCAATAATTGTACTGTACTATAAAATGTGTACCACTGTATGTAAACTAGGCTCAACTATACTCCTTTATTTTATAATATAGTGCATTATGCTATATTAAAATACTATACAATACTTATACTATACTACTATACGATACTATTTTACATCATGTATAATATATATGTATGCAATGGTATAATGCATTATGGTATACTACAATTATGCTACATTATGGTATACTGAAGTATGCAACATTGTGGTATAATGCAGTAGGCTTCTTTATGGTATACTACACAGTGGTATACTTCAGTATGATATATAACGACATACTATGGTATCCTACAGTGTGCTACATTAATGTATACTGTGGTATACTGTGGCGTGGCTGTTGGTGCTATACTATACTATATTATACTATACTGCAATACACTACTATGCTATATTGCTGTATATTATCTCAGTTTAACTTAAGTCTAAATAAAGCTAACTGAACTAGTCTACACAAAACGATGTTGTAGTACAGCATATCCACTCTACACCAACTGTATTTTATCACATTGTACAAGAATGTAGTATAGTCTCCCTCTCCCATACTGCACCATGTAATGATGCTATACTACCATAGCGGAGAATCAAGTTGAAGATAGTGGCTGTACTATTTTAAAGCACGTTACAGAGAAATGTGACTTGTTGTGACCACAATTGGCCATTAATATTCTATTAATTGAGCTTGAAAATGAGTTTTAGATCATTTCACCAAAAGCGTAATACAACGCTGCAATCTGATAATTAAAAAACACGACTGCTGCTGTAGTTTTACTCTTAACTATGAGAAATGGACAAACCCAGAGGACATATGGTAGAGAGATACAAAATCACACATCCATGTCTTCTGTGTACTCTAAGAAAACAGATGCTACTTCTCTGGTATGTTGTCGTTCCTCTACCCTATGAATATAATATACTATACTGAGGAAAATAGGTTGTGTTCAGATGTCATCAGTCATACTATGAATGAGTTTGGTTTGAATATTACCTCTCAATGTTTCTTGAGCTGAACTTGTATTAGTCTGAACAGCTCTCGTGGAAGCAAATGGCTCTTTGACTGGCCATTTGAGAGCCTATTCTACCAATGCAGACTTTCACATACATGATTGCTTTTTCAATTTCTGTCAGTTGACTTACAAATATATATTCTGAATGCAACCGGCAAAATGCACAGATACACATATACACACACAAACAATAAGAGCGGTGGCAAGGCGCCACTCAGCCTTGCATCCCGTTGTGTCACTGCACGCCTGTAAATTATTCAGTGTCACTCAAATATTGATATGGAAATCACAGCTGACTGAACTGACAGGGACCAGAGAGAAAGGCAGCAAAGATCCACTGTCCTCATTCTACTGTCCTTTTCTTTTAGCCTCTCTGCTCCATTTGACTGATACCTTTTGATGCCAGCAGCTGCTCATCCTTATTTTATGTCCATTTCACACAGGATATAGTGAACGTTAAAAATGATTGCTGGGCATTGAAGCCTTTTCACAGAAGAATAAAAGCATCTCAAGCGATTTGAGCACTTGATTATGAAGCATGGCTCTGGCAAGTGGCCTTAGAGTCAGCAGAGCCACATTCTGCTGCAACACGTGTTTCGAACCGTATTGATCCGTCACTGTGTGACTCTGATTACAGAATCAGCTCTTCCTTTTCACACCTCATGACTAAATGAATAGAGACACACTGCAATCATCACACGATCAGAACCTATTCTCTCGAAGATACACGAGCAGAATCAATACAACAATGTGTAGGATCAGCCTGTTTTACATTGCCAATAGCAACAAGAGGGGTAGGAATGCATTCTGATTCCTGTCTGTGCACACTATGCTTGGCTGATTAGGAGTACAAAGGTTAGAACCAGGGAGGGATTCTTTGTAAGAGCTGGCTAAAAAGAAAAAAAAAACACTTCCTAACCCCCATCTGCAACATATCCGCTGCTATCAACCCTTTCCTACGACAGGAACTTTTCCAGGAATCCAGGAACCTGTTTAAAAACTTGGAAACTTTAGTTTCATTTTGACCACAGGCACCAAGGTCTAAATTAAAGGGCGGTGTATGCTTAGAAGGAACTAGTTCGTTGAAGTGTCACCTGACCCAGTATTCATTTTGGCACCTGATTTTGTTTAATTTCAGTATTTGTCTTTTTTTGTTTTAGTCAACACAAGCTAAAAGACATTTTGGTCTAGTTTTCCCTAAATGTTGCCATGCATTTTTTGTGTGTACTGTTGCCATGGTTACAAGTGTTGTTCTCATGTATTGCGAGGTTAGTGATAAAGACACTGTTTACTTGTCCAGTGTCCATGTCACTCTGCTCTATGGTTAGATGGTTGAGATGCCATGCTAACGCAAACAGGAATGTGCCGAAAGGACTTCATGAGTTTAGTCCCTGAGGCTGCTTAGTCCCTGGAGCTCCTTGGAGGTGCCACATGTGTACTGTGGCCTTTAGCTCTCTCCTTGTGCCTTTGCAGGCTTGACATTAATCAGGGGTCATACCTACTTATGAGAAGGCTGTCAACGTTTCAAGTGTGACAGAGAATTCCCTCTCACTCCTCTAAAGGTGGACATTCTGGTCTCTGAATGGGAACCTGCCACTCACTCTCTACCCATTAATAGGCGTTCATCCCAGTTCGATCATCTCTGCAGGCACAGGACACATTTTCTCAGGCTTTCATGACAAACAGAGCGACAGGAGGTTTTCTGAATAAAGCTTGGTCAATAACACCCACATGGATCATTTGTACACCCAAACTGTCACATCTGTGATTATACTAAGAGTTGTCTCTCGCCTTACATCAGTGCCAAGTGTATTTGCAGGCTGTGCACGCAGGTATTGTGATGGCACATTGTGTGGCTTTTAGTTACATAAAGCTCTTTCAAATATCCAGGTTCCTTTGTACTGCTCTCAGCTATATACTATGCAAACAAACAGGCACACAGAGGACTGTGCGATCCAGACAGGCTTCGATTGGATAACAGCTTACATAATCTGGCTGCCTGGGAAGAGCACAGCAGAGGGCATAAGGCAAAGACAGCCTGTGTCATCCCAATGAGCTGGTTAGGGAACTAGTATTTCAGGAAGATTCAGCAGGCTACCTGGCTCCTGAAAGGCTGACGGCTCATATTACATCTTGTGTACCACGCACTGTTGTTGCAGGCTATTGTCTCTCTAAGGACCTGCATTGAGCCCATTGTCAGAAATTCACAATGATCTATCTTATCAGAAACACTACCCAACAAACATGTTGATTAGATGCTGATATGGCAGCTTGCACTAGTGTTGGCAACCAGGGTGAATACAGTGTCAACCGGCTTAATTTTTTGAAGCCATGACTTGAATTTTGTTCTGGGGATATTAAAGCAGCCACTTCAAACCAATGCAATGTGAAAATATACACAAAGAATCTATACATGCAAACTGTGATGCAAACTTTCATTTCACACTGTAGAAAGAAATATGTTGTACAAGTAGCAAATTATACCCCAAAAAGTCCCCCAAGAAAAAATGTGCATGTATGGCACATATATATAGTTAATTTTTTCTTCTTTTTTAATATTTAATTCACGGATTGATCTAATTTATCTTTTTTTCTTCTCCTCGTCCTTGCGCGTACCTGCACATTCCTCTGTTCACACTTACACAACACACTTTCATGCATGAGCATACAAACACATACAAATACAAAATGTCTATACGTAGGTCTCCCATGAAGAAAAACAACAAAAAATCTGTACCAAATTCTAATCCTAACCTCTGTTTGTTGTGTCTCGTTGTTTTGTGTTACTGTCTTTATATTTTGTCACATCTATGTCTGTCAGCTTTTTGCTCTCTGTCCCATTGCACTAACAAAGAAAAAACAAACAAACAAAGAAAAAAAAACACAGCTAAAACCAACCATGAGCAACATTTGGAAGTATGTTGGAGGTGGGTATTTTCATCTTACCTTTAAAATTGATTTAAAGAGTACTCAGTTCCGATTTAGCATTGCACTTATATAACATTGTCAAACCCACTACGAACAGTTTTTAAACAATGTTCAGAATCGATTCGGCAGAACCAGAGATACTGTCTTTTTTTATTCCACTCGTTCTTCTTCCTCGTCAAAACCTGGCACCTATATTACCCACAGTGCAACTCAACTACCAACAGTTCAGTCGGAGATTCGGGTGTGTTATACTCGTAGCGACTAATGTAGCCTTGAGCTTCTTTAGGAGGAGCATGATGTGAACACACAGCACCACAAATCATTGATGATAGAACAAATAACAAAAAAATTGTTTGGCGGACTCCGCCACTAACAATAAAAAATACACATGAAGAGGTAATAACAGAATGTAAATACATTTAATGGCTATTGCAGAAAAATAAATAAATAATATCAAAAATGGGGTTTGATTTCTTTAAAATCTTATGGATTTGAACTTTAAATACATGTAGCTCTCAATAAAGGCAAACTAGACAAAACAGCATCAGGTGTAACATGAAATTATAATAGCCCATTTGATGAGCTTGAAAGGTCTGGCCTTTTTTTTCCTTTCATTATACAAGTTGACTGAATGTTGGTGTTAGCCAGCTGGCATCTATCAGGATAGTACAACCCACTTCTGTTTCAAATGTCACACAAAAATCAGACTGTGCTCTGAACTGATGAAATTCAGAAAACCCAGCTCTATGTGCAAAAACTCAATCCATTTTTAAAGTGTCTCGCAAAGTGTCTCTGTGGAAGGGACTTATGGGAGGACCGACAAGAGTGTCAAAAACAGGAGGTAATTGGGGCTGTGATTTTGGGGTATATTTTAAAAGGTGTTATGTAATAAAATAGAATACTGTCAGACTGACAGCTGGTAAAGCAGTGTGGTAAAGGATGACAAAGAGATGACGGGTACAATAGATTCTCAAGTCTTATTAAATGTCTCCTCACTCCAGAAAATTCTTTGTGTCACTACAGAGATCTCTCCGAGCTTCTGAAACTGAAGCTGACAGCAACTTTCAATAATCACAGACACATTGTTTGCGTGTCTGTGCTTGATCCTTTGTTAGCGAACATGACATGCATCTGAAGGATTTTGGTTGAGTTTTTCTTTCTGCATATAGAAATCCACACTAAGGTGGCCCTGCCTTGTTTTTGTTCTGCACAATAAAGACAAGTTGGAATGATCTACTTGGATATTTGTGCCCGGTGTGAATCTTAATGTTAGTCAGTCAGTTGGTCTGTCCATCCGTCCACCTCTTTGGTTCAGAGTAAGATTGATATCGACAGCTACTGTTCAGATTATTATGAACTTGGATTGTAGCTTAAGTGGCTCTCTGACCTTTCTTGTAGCGCTGCCATCAGTTCAAAAAGTGTGATGAACTCACCTCCAGGTTGTTCACTGGTCTAAATTGCTATTGTAGTTTAATGATTGGGTCAGCATCAGGTTAGTTAGGCAGTCAGTGAGCTAGGATAGGGAGGTTCTGTCCCGTGGACAACCAGGAGGAGGGTTCTCTAATGTGTGCAAACCAAACCAGTATTTAATGTCACAAGGAGTTTGTTTTAATCTTGTTAAATTTGTAGCCGCGTTAACAGCACAGAGGAAAGATAAATTCATCAGGTCAACTTCATTTTGTCCAATACTTTGGCTTATGGTGAACATTATTATACCTGCTGAACATCAACTTGCTACCATTATCACTGTGAGCAGATTGGCATTCTGATGTTAACATCTAATTCAAAGCACTGCTGTACCTCACAGTACAGCCTCACAGAGCAGTTAGCATGGCTGTAGACTCTAAGTGTTGTTTTCATTGTGAAACTGGGGAATCTGTGGAATCCATTGCACTGTGCATTGTCAAAAAAGGCAATCTAAGAAATAATCTAAGTGATCAATAAAAAATTGACATTAATTTGCTCAAGTAGCTGTGGTTCACATGTGGTGTGGACAAAACAAACATGATGTTCCATCAGCTGATAACGTTAGTCTCTTGTCATGCACAAGCAGTTGCACGACAAGTAAGGCAGGAGTTATAAAAACAGGTATTAAACAAAACATGGCAGAAAACCAAGGGAATATGGAGAGTGGCTGTCTTGAGTTATGACTTTTGTCCAGTGTTTCCAGATTGGACACCAAGCAGCCCAATCAGAGCCGCGCACAGCTTTATCGCAAAAACCTCAGTAAACATAACAGTAATAGACGATATCGGTGTCGTGGTGCTGGGATTTTGGCCCTTCAAATCCTCCCTCTTATGTTCTGTGGCCATACGGGTGCTAAATGAAAAAAAAAAAGCATTTGGTCAAGAATGTCCTTCCAAGAAAACAAACAGCATCAGTCGTTTCAGCATATCCCCAAAAACACGTGTTTACTGTTGTCCATCAGGAGCAGTGGTAGAAGTAGTGTGATATTGTTATAGAAACACAAAGTCCACAGAGGGAGGAGGTCAGAGTGGATGGATGCGTGGGCAACTGCTGTTTCCTGTTACTGACAGTCAACGTTGGTTCATTTTAACCATGGCTGTGGTCCTAGCCTTTACCAAATGGTTTATTGTAACCATGATGACGAAGGTCCCCTAACCTTAACGGAGTAGCCATTTTAACCCATGATATTTCCCTAAACCTAACCAACCTAACCACATAACAATTATTTATCTTATCTTGTCTTTTTAATTTAACTTTATCCTATTTTTTGTAAATGTTATGATTCAAAGAGTAGGGACCGATTCACTGGACTGTATCTGTAACTTTTTTGTGGGGGGGAAACCGCCCAAATAATACAAAAAAGTAGCCACAAACTGCCCAAATGATTCTTTGCAATTGCTGGAAAATTGCTTAATCGGGCAACACAGCTTTACTCTAAAAGTATGTCCAGACTTTTATTTTCTTTTTCATTTTTTATAGTGGTGAAGCTTAAAAAAATGTAAAGAACCCTCTGTGATATATACAGACGGGTGACAAATTAAAGGAAAAACCTGAGTAAATGAGTGGAGAAACATAACGAATGCAGATGCTTCCACATGGGTGCACTGCACGGTACAATTAAGCAATTAACATCCAATCATGCTCTGTGGCATGTATAAAAATGCTGAGCAGGCCCAGTTGATTCTGATTTTGTATCAAGATGGCAAGAGGAAAAGAGCTAAGTGACTTTGAGAGAGGATTCATTGTTGGGGCACAGATGGCTTCAGGAGCTTCAGTCACAAAGACTGCTCAACTGGCTCGTGTTTCAATAGGAACAGTGACTAAAGTGACATCTGCATTTAGACCTATGGAAACGTGAATGCATGTGTGGTGTACACCAAGAGAATGGTACAGGCTTGAATGATTGACCCCTGCAGTGAGGGGATCCGGTGGCTCTGTTATGCTGTGGGGGGCATTTTGCTGGCATGGTTTGGGTCCACTTGTCCCCTTAGAGGGAAGGGTCACTGCAAATCAATACAAAGTTGTTCTAAGTGATAGTGATCACCTTTATCCTATGATGAAACATTTCTATCCTGATGGGAGTGGTCTCTTCCAGGATGACAATGCCCCCATCCACAGGGCACAAGGGGTCACTGAATGGTTTGATGAAAATGATGTGAATCATATGCTGTGGCCTTCACAGTCACCAGATCTCAACCCAGTTGAACACCTATGGGAGATTTTGGACCGACGTGTTAGACAGCGCTCTCCACCACCATCATCAAAACACCAAATGAGGGAATATCTTTTGGAAGAATGGTGTTCATCCCTCCAGTAGAGTTCAGAGACTTGGAGAATCAATGCCAAGGAGCACTGAAGCTGTTCTGGCGGCACGTGGTGGCCCAACACCTTACTGAGACACTTTATGTTGGCTTTTCCTTTAATTTGTCACCCGTCTGTATTTTAATGATACTAAATGCAGAAAGGCAGAAAGAAAGAAAAGACAAGAAAAAGAAGAAAAAGAGTAGAAGCACGTGAAGAGAGTGGATGTTCCTGTGCCCCTTCAGTGATCACAGGAGAGATTTTAGGTATCATACTGTACGATAGGGGATGCTGGATAAGATACCGAAGATGATATCAGTGGTTGGAGGTTTCCCCTTGTCTGTTGTGAATTTTTTGTCTCGTGAGGGTGTCATTGGCCAATTGTGCCAGTTTTGGTCTACATGATCTTTTAGTACCATGATATACTTTATATTGTGAAAATTCTTTTTAAAAAGTTTTTAAAATATAAGGTCATCATAGGGACAAAGAGAAGTTGAAGTAGTCCTATTAGCTCCACTTCAACATCATCATTTGCTCAATAAAAGCTTTGCCTGTGTCACCAGAGAAAAGCCCTGCTGAGATTTCTGTGAAGGCCCAAACCCATGCTAATGACTGAAACAATCATCTGCAGTCAGATGGTGTTGTCTTTGTCCCCTCTCTGACACTTCTCCCTCTGTCCTCCTCTACTGAGCCCCACCCATCATCTCAATCCCTCTTTGTGTTCCTTAACCACTCACAGTTTGTACTGTGTGTGTTGAAGAGACCTTCTGTCTGTTTGATAAAGGAGGGGGCAAACAGAGGCACATCAATACAGTGTGGCAAATTACAAAGAAATGCAGAAATATGAGAAAACTCACTAAAACCAGCTGCACTGTCTTTCAACCATGTGTAGGTGATGTAAATATGTGATTCCATAACACATGGCCATATGTCTGCAGCTGATAAGAGTCACCCATCCTCCTGAAATGTCTTTGTATAACACCAATTTGATGTGCCAAAACTTTATTGCTGCCTGGATTACAATAGCTTCACTGTGGCAATGTCCTTTTGCAAATCCAGGAAGTGTGACATCTTTATTCTGTACAGAAGTCAGTAGAAGAGGTCGGGGTGGATGGTGAGTGTACATAGCACAGGACCCTGACACCGTGTGATCTATTCTCTATCCCACATATTGTTACATGTAGGATAAAAAAAAACAGTTGGTTAGTAATAGCAAAAGGGCCAAAAATATATATTATTGAGCAAGGGAGGCTCTGCACTTAGAGTATGTGCATTCAAGTATTTAACAAGGAAGCCAAGGTTTCAATCGTTCGACATTCAACAGGGCAAATGTTTGAGAAAAAGGAACGTCTAAGCTTATAATGGCTTTTGTAAATACAAGTACACGTGGGAAATTCAAATTCAATATAGTAGCTCTAAATGTTCACATACATTGGAAGCTCCAGTGATACATTTAATAAAATCTGACAATAAATCAATACAGAAAGCAACCAGGAAATCAAAATAATGGAAATACTTCTCTGAGGTAATAAAAGGGAATGACCAAGTCACCAAAAGCGTGGCTCCAATACAGAGCCTTCCTTTTCAAAGAATCTAGATGGGCAGTGAATTAAATGGTGTATCCAGCGCAGGCGTTGCTTGTATGCCCAGCTAAGGTCAAGATTTAGTCAATGAATTAGCCTTGCTTTTTGATTTGATCAAAAAGCATGATGTCTATTGTACTGCAGTGAAAAGACATTGCTGCATACTGTCACCCAAAGCTCCAAATGAGGACACTGAAGCTAACTGTGCCTGGGGCTTACAAGACAGCAGGCAGATAATCACAGAAGTACTGTACAGGATGTCCAAAAAGAGACTTAACGACACTCTCTTTCTGTGCTCATACTAGCTGTCAGGATGGTCCAGTGGGTTCAGGCACCGGGGGGTTTTGTTTCTGAGGGCGGGGGATTCTTGTGACTACCACTTTTGATACTTCCACATGAATCTACACTTTTCAAACATCTATAGCCATGCACTCTCACTCGTTCCTGTTATCAAATATTCTGGGTCACTTCAGACACAAGCTGCTCGTTATTTTCCACAGCCGAGTGGGAGCCAGTGGCCAGTCATGTCCTGTTATCCGTGACACAGGCCCATCACAGCGCCCTGACACTGCTTTAGACATGGCCGGTCTGGCTGGTCATGGGAAGACAGCTTGGCTCCTGTCTACACAACAGTGGGCTTTGTACAAAAAACATGGATCAGCTATGAGGAACCTATCGCTGTGAATCAGCTCCTGTGTCCACTACATAAGGGATTGATTCAGCGTGGGTATTCTTTCAACAAAGCCTTTGACAGTGTGGAAGACCCCTGGCTGTGTTGCGGTGGCGGAACACAGCCGTACAGATTGAGAGGGGAATACCGCTCGGTTTGTACAACACAGAGCAGCGGGTCTAAATATATCTGTTTGATTCAGGGCTACAAAGGAGAAGGACTTGAGCTTCCTGGCTTGAGTGTGATGGGCCTTCTGTCTTTATCATGACTGACTACTGAATGTACTCTCCTGCATACACAGCGGTTGGGAAAAGAATAATAGAAATACCACATTAAAAAGGGCTTCAACTTTGAAGTACGTAAATAAATTACAACTACAAAGACACAGCTGCACAGGCCAGTCATATGACCATGATTAACAGTATGTGTCAGCTTCAAGAGAGCTGTCAGTAATTGCTTTTAGATGTTTTCAAAGTAATGTGCAGTGTCAGTATGCAGATTTTGTATGTGAAGGCTGTGAGTATGTATACAACATTGATTGAACATTGTAAGCGTGGAGCAGATGGTCCCCAAACAATCTATAAACTGTCCCATAGTTCTTTGTGCCACGTTGTTCCCATAGCAACAAGATGACGGACATTACAGCTGAAACAACAGCAGCCCACGTTAGCAAATTACAGATTCAAAATATCTTAAATAATTTCGTGATTATGCCACATAATGTAGGATGGAAAAATTATTCCACTTATGAGCGTCCACGTCATTGTAACTCAAGACAATGCAAGATGCCAGCTGCCAGTCCGTGTGCCTTAGCTTTTCACACATTACTGGAATAGAAAAAGACACTCAAGCATTAGCTATAAATCTTAAAGCTGCGTAGCTGATTTCTTTGGCCACTTGGGGGCAGCGGATCAAGCTGAAAACATATTCCCACCTTGTATATCACCTTATAAAGTTGTTATGGCAAACAACTTCGCTTTCATTTGACAAATGCAAGTCCAATATTCACTCTCCCTTTAGCTCTGTTTTGGTCTCCCCCAAGTCCTGAGAGAAACACTGGGCTCTTTAGCAGCTAAATAAGAAGACATACTTCATTAATCCCTCTTGGGGAAATTCAATTTTTCCACTCTGTTGTTATTATTCATTACACACAGGACCTATACATGCATGAATCGTTGTGGAGAGATGTCAGAGTGATGGGGTCGCCACATATAGTCAGGCGCCCCGAGCAGCACAAGAAGTAAACTGGCACCTCCAGCCCACACTCTGCACCATGGTCCGTTCCCAAGCCAAGTCCCTGCCACCGCCACACTTAGCTACTGCATAAGCTAAATGTTCCACTATGTTCACCAGCTAGTAACTAAATTGGTCTGTCAGCTGTTTGGTGTTTGGCAGATGGTGGGGTTTATCAGAGCTTTTTCGCTGTAAACAGCTGTGATAACATTGATTAGTGCAGCTTTAAAAGTATATCACAAATATTACTTCCTAGCTAACAAATGATTTGCAACCAAAAGTCTCCACTAACAATGAGTTAAAACATTGAGTTGAAACACAAAAGTGGAACACAGACTGGGTATTGTCACTAATCTGACTGTTGAGCGACACAGCTGTATGACTGTAGAGTTGGTCGTATGAGGGTTAAAAATACTGTGCATAGTCGATGGAGCACTGTGTCCATTAAAGTAGCATTTAATTACCTTGAACAATAGAATTTTGCTGATGTGAGGCTTTCATGTTTGTTTGACTTTTCAGGCACTTCAAAGTTGGTTATATCGGAGCTTTCAGAGTCGTACTTACTAGTTGGAAACTGGTAATTACGGTAATCCATAAATGAACGCAGTATAAAATAGCTAGCTAATTGGCTACCTTTGGAAAAATAGCTAAATATCAATGTTCTTCTCTTCATGGTGATCATACAGGGGAATACTAAATTCTAATTCTACATACTGAGCTGTTTGCCTTGTAGTATATAGAGTAATAGAGTATACAGAGTAATATTCAGTAATCAAAGTGTGTTATAATGTACACACACCCTACCTCCATGGAGTCACTCTGTTTAGAACTACAAGTGGAAGAAGTTTGAATATCACCTTTGAAAACATCCAATAAGCATTCTATGTAAGTGAACATGGCGAAGCTGCACTTTACAATAGTGTAACTTGAACAAAGTTGTGAATTTCTTTTAAAGTAAAGTTCTCCTGTTTCAGCTAGAAAGCACATCTCAAATCCACTGTGTAAAAATACCATTCTACCTAATTTGCTTCCGGTAATTATATAAATGCCTCAAAATTAACATGGTAATGATATTTCACTGTTAAAATGCTATACATACTGTAGCACCTGTAATGTGGCGAGATGAACAGCACGGAGCGTGACAACATATGCCAAACACAATCTGCACGCACACACTTATCTGCACAGTTGATTAGCTTCTGGATATTCACAAAGTGCCAGATGTTTACGTATACATCTAGCTGTTTCATATTTTCGTCCACCCCCTGAATGTTCACAGTGGCAGATCTGGCAGAAATGGTAATATGGCTCCTCTCATGCATCTGTGGTAATGAGATGAGCTGGGATTTGCTACAGTCTGCGGCTTCTGCTGCTGCCATGATCGTTTGTGTCACCAGCTAAGCCTCCCATTGATTAAGGCCGTGAACAAGCCCAGCCAAGCTGCTTCACTCGCTCCGGCTGGCATATGTCAATCCTTGTGTGACTATGCATGAGACTGTGTTTTTTGTTGTTGTCAGTGCTCAATATAGATGCTTCAGTAATTATGTAGCAGACATGAAGGGAACAGTCCAAATGAAAGCTTGTTTTTTTAAATAGACAGAGACACTGTCAGATGAATAAATGGCTCTTTTGCTGAATTCGAGGGCTGATTGATAGAACACAGTAATGATTCAGCCTCTCGCCAGCTCATGGAAGCTTTTAAATGTGCTTTTCTAAATGCTCTGTGTCTGCTGAGTCTTTCAGAGAGGGAGGCCAGGATTGATAAGGCGTTCCCCCCCCCCCC
>NTHP01000513.1:31806-45622 GCA_003416845.1 Oplegnathus fasciatus | reverse complement strand
CACATGCTCTGACAAATCGACTCATCACGCTCTTTTGGAGAGTTGTGTAAGGGTATTAATGAATATTAATATTGTCTTGATGGTTAAGTAATAATCTGTGCCATTAAATCCATTTTGCAAGGAGTCAAAACAGAAAACCTGTAGGCAGTTCATAACAACTTTTACATTTGGAGGTGTAAACACTTGGTGTGTGGCAAGTTTTTCCTCAGGAAAAATTCCAGTGAAGCAAAACTGTAGCCAAGTTTGGGGATGCCAAGGGTTGGTGTTAAGGGTTCGTTAGAGTTACAAAATAACATTATTTTCTAGTTAGCCCTAGAGGTATTTCTCTATACAGTTTTGGTTAGTGTTGGTAAATGAAGAAATATTCAGATACTTTACTTAAAGTTATAATCTCAAAGATTTTCATTTTGTTGCCNTTCACGGCACCTGTGGCGATAATCTGTAATTGCAGGTGTGTTTTTGGACGTCACTTAAGTTTCAATTTCTAGTTTCCTTGTCTGTAGTCATCGAACTTTTCTTTGTTTGTTCAGCCATAATAACCCGTTTACTCACAACGCTAGCAGAGACCGGAAAAAACAGCACGCCGCTTCACACACAGGTGAGTTGAAGAGCGAGTCTGTTGTGTTAAANCTGCCGACACCCGGGTCATAATACTGCAAATGCTGCAGGCTTTCATCAGTGGGCCATAGGCTCAATCACCATTGTGTTGCATCATTCGGCAATAGATAGGGACTTAACAGACATTTATTTAAATGAAAAAAACCTGCATTAAAAGCATTACTTACGTAAGAGTACATACGTTTATCAGAAAAATATGCCTCCAAAGAACTTATTACTGTGTGTTCGGACAGAGGCAAATTTTAGAGGTGGCACGACAGTATACAAAGTCAATGGAAGGCGAGGCACAGATGCATCAGTGTGAGTTGAAAATGTTTCAACTTGAGAGAAAATTGAGAGTGCAATTCTTTCTGAATCTGCTCCGTAGATTTACATAGAGGACAAGAAAAAAGAGAGAAAGTGCAGGGAAAATAGCTGGAGAAAGAACTGGAGTTTCTGGTGAGTTCTGAGACCGAGGCTGAGCTGAACGCACACAGGCACACTCCCACAGACACGGTCACTGCGTCTGACGCAAGCTAGCTCACAGCTAACATCTGTACATTGGCTGTTTTCGGGCGAATAAACAAAAATGGTCCAGCGGTCAAATTCGCCCAAATGACTTGAGGTGAAAATTCGCTTCACTTTCTGCCTGACACATCTGTGGGCAGAGTGGACCCTGCCAGAGTTATATTTTTATATATTATTGATTAGTTTCTACTAATGCATTACATTTTAAGCAGCATTTTAATATTGTAGCTGGCTTAGGTAGAGCAAATTCTAACAGCTGTTCAGTTGTTAACAATAACAAAGCATTATATTTTATAAAGTCATCATATCAGATCATATATTTTGTATGTAAACTTATGTTGTCTAATTAGATCTCTTCTCAGGGCTGTGTGTGGGTGTACAAACAGCGCTTGATTGACATCTCCCTCACCCCTCTGTTGGTTTTCTCGTACCTGTTCGGGCGTGACAATTTACTGTTATCATTATCATCAGTAAATAGAGTTCGGTGACATCACATAATTCTCAGAATAGCTCCACCATACTTACATCTGACTGGCGGTCTAATCAGCCACGTGTAATGATTCAGCCTGTGTATATATGTATATCCAACAACATCTGAAACCCCTTACCCCCACATCTTGGTGGGTCTCACTCCCACTTCATGCAGCAATTAGCAAGGTGTGCTGAAGTGTGAAAGTATTTTAACCTCCCTCTCATGCTCTCATGTGGGCGCTGTTATCCCCATTTGTACGATTTATATCCCTCTCTATGATGGCAGGCTATTCGCAACAGGTATACTTACACGTGTTCAGACAACACTTTGTACAAACTAGTTCGTTGCAAGCACACTGAGACCTTGAAATTTGTGCCTCCATCACAATACTATGGAAGTGAATGGAATTTAATTTTTGTGCTCACAGCATTGAAAACATATATTTAAAAAAGTCAACAGCAATGTGTCCAGAAACAATGTCCCTGTTACTCTGGAAAATCCACAGACCTCTCTTTAAACAGCTTTCATTGGAACTACTTTGTACCGAAGACATAATCTCTATTAATAATCCCACATAACAAATGTGTACCAATCAGCGCTCTACCACAGTTGTGTGCAAGCTGTAATAATGAGAGTGAAAAGTGACCCAATGTTGATTCATGCTGTGGCAAAGTCATCTTAGCTGTTGTCCTGTGTGGTTTCAGCACACTCCACAGCGCTCAAATTTCCTGTTTGTTAACTTTCATGCAAAGTGTGCTTCACTGTCACCCTGTCTTTCATAACGAAATGAAGGAACAAAGCAGAGAAAGTCTAGTGATCAGTGCAGCGGAAGACTGCCTGTTACTTTACACAAATCTGTTGAACACATAATAGAAATCAACCTCGTCTCCTTTGCATAACTTTTATAAGCGGCTATTCTTAACTATTTTGTGGAAAGCTGGCAGGAACATTCAGTGCTAAAGCAGGACGTAGTGGGATGTTTATATAGGGTAGTGAAAAGTAAGTGTGTGGAGGCTGAGGTAGCCCTGATATCCCAGCTTCATGTTTGTCATATTAGGCATCAGCATTGAAATTTCTATTGTCTAATTATGAACAGGATCGTTCCCTGAACTTATCCATACTTTATTGCCAAGGATAAATCTTGTTGGAAAAGAAATAAGCTGTTAAAAAAGTTGGCTGTTAGTACTGTGAGGCAGCCTTTAGTTTTCCCTAAAATGTAATGAAATGGATTCTTTCTTCTTTCAATAAAGTTGTAGAGATCTATAAAAATAATTAAGTAGAAAAGTGTATTTACAAAGTCAAGGACTTTTGGATGTTTACATTTCCAGTGTGTATGGAATATACATTTGAATTAGCTACTTAGCATATTTAGCTACATGGCTGTTCAGACCGAAACCCCAAAGACTTCATAGTACTGCCCACACAATTTGGCTGCACTAATAAATATTATATTATATAACATAACACTGGATGAAATGACAATGTGCACTCTCACCCAAAGGTGTACAAATAACACGGGTTTTACCATGTGAAAATACGTGCAAAGTGTATGCCAAAGACCAATTTTGAGTGCGTTTCAATACACCTGTCATCTGACACCATGTCAGGTGACGCAGTATAAAGAGCGATGAGGTCGGGGTGGATGGATGGGTCAAACAAACAGAGGACTGTCAGGAGACCGCAGTTCGTGTCCTGTGTGAAACCAAAAGTCAACGATGGCTTTTTTGTTGTTACATACGTAACTTAACTTACGGTACATAACTTATATAGCCCAACTAACGTAATTTCTGTTACGTATGTTAGTTTACTGACGTGTTTTCCTAAAGCTAACAAAGTACTTGTCGTGCCTAAAACACTTGGATGCAACCGCTCTCCACAGAAGTGAATGGTAAGGATTGGCATATCACCTGCACATAAAAGTTGACTTTGGCTTTTGCACTGCACGCTATTTCAAAGTGTAGAAGTTGTGTTATTTGTACGCATATTGAAGAGGCCACATTGAACATGAAAGGGGTCGCTTGTAGTGACAAACGAGAAATGTGACCCAAATCTGCAGTTCTTGTTTTGTTTTTTAAGGCCCATAACTTTACTGTTTTGGTTCATTTTCACTTTCACCGCACTCATCGAGCTTGTTTCTAGTCACGGCAAGCACTTATTTTCAGCTAAAAAGCTCTGATAAACCCACTGTACACTACCTGCCCAGCACCAAACAGCTGACTTCCCCTGCTATCCCCAAATGACTAAAGAAAAAACAATTAATGCAGCTTTAAAGTAGTGAGTATTAAAATATTTCACACTGAAAATGAAGAAAAAAATATATGTATTTGTCTGACCACTGTGGAAATGCTTCAATGTATAATGATTTGTAAAGGCATTGTAGGGTATGAGGAAAATAGCTGTCAAACTAAGAAAGAAAACGACATGAAAATGTGGACAGGATTATTTGCTTTACCACTCTAACACCAAGAAATTCCAGAATGGCACTCGTGTTTAGCAGATTTTTCTTACGGCTGCCCGACACAGCCGGCCTATCCATGTGTAAACTAATCATATGTGTTATCCAAACAAGGTAACCGCTTGCTAGCGTGTGCTCATATTGCCCTCAGTGTTTGTCATTGCAGCAGCATATTGCTTCCGTCTGTCTAACTCACTGAATTAGTTCTAATCTATTAACCTGGCCTGTGAAATTCATAACACATCAGTGTTAGACCAAATGCATGAGCTAATGTTGAGCTGACTGCTGCAATTACTTTTCACAGTTCTTAGAAGGCTATAATGTCATGGTGACTGGTGCGTAGGACCAGGACCATGTGGATTGGAAAACAATAATATCCTACACATTGACTGTTCACTTGTACTCAGTTTAATAGATGGTGTTTTGGTTAACACCTGTACACTTTATATCAGTAGACCTGTTTACCTGACCTCTAATGACCCAGATATTTCCCAGTAACCTCTTGAATCATTTTCCACTTGAATTCTCCTTAGCTTAAGAGTTACAAAGACACATTTTCCACCATGTTATGCCACCATGATATACAGTATATAGATATATATATACTGTATATGCTGTAGGAGAGAAAAATGCGCAGTTACATTTTAATTGGACTAAACACTGACGTATCTGTGCTTCAACATGAATTTCACACGTGATATTGAACAGGGCTTGCAGCAGCCATTTCTCCCCAACAACACACCATCATATTTTAGTTCACGCACCAGCAAACAATTTAAAGATTTTTTTTTTTTCCTTTTTTCATTCTGACTTCTGATCTTTATCACCTTCACTCTGCCAAACGTTGCTCTGATAACTCCACAGCAACTGTCGCCCCTCTGAATCTCCATCTGTTTTAGTCCCTGCAGGCTCAGTACCTGCTGGAACAAATCATTCTGCTTAGATAAAATACTGCCCGGCTACACAGTGTTACTGTGTGTCATTGTTTGGCTGGCTGAGTGGTTTGGAGCTGCATAACTGCTGCCCTACATTGCCTAAGTGTTTTGAAATTGGAGGTAGAAGTGGGTCATAACACAAACAGCGAGCAGGGACGTTGCCTGTGGATAATCAAGACAGTTCACTGCTGTGGAAAGCAATTAATCAAACAGTGTGCATCTCCTTCTCAATAATTTGCTATTTAACCTTTGTGGAAGCATGTTCTACCTAACTAGTGCATGATAAGAGAAGTTAATTTCCAAGCTACGTATGTATTTACTATCAGCCTGGTAAGAAAACAATGTTTGTTTCTTTCGTTCTTTTGAGTGCATGTATATGTGCCTGAAAACCTACCAGCTAAATGAACACTGTGAATAACCATAGCCACAGAAACATGCACAAATATCACTCACTGCAAAGCGTGGAACGTATAGAAAACAATTTAATGTGTGAATGTGAGGACCGCTGCACATTCACTGTGCCCTGCAGGCTCATGCATGGACTTGACTTAAGTGGGGAAAAAACAGAGACACAAGATTAATAAAACAGGAAAATGAAAAAAAAGTGGTGAAAGCAGGTAAAACACTATAAATCATATTACATTTCCCATCATGTGTATGCCAGTTAAGGTGAGAAATATTACTTCATAGTGTATCTGTTTCTGAAAGTATGATTTCCACAGGGTCCAGGGGACATGTCCCTCCATTTTTCAATATGAACTTGATATTGTCATATTCTGCTTTTTGCATAATTCATCTCATGTGTCATCTAACATTAAGAAGACTAAACGTGGGGCTATGCTCGAAACAGAGTAGTTCGTATGACGTGTCGTACGATCGCGTCAGAAGGCAAAAGCCGGTTTTCATAGAGAGAGGTGAGACATCATCAATACCAGCGTACACTTTTGGACAACCTTTTCTGGAGGGCATTCATAGTGTTGCACTCCATTGCATATATGAAAAATGACCTCGTAAAGTGGGCGTGAATGCCGGATTGTCGGTTTCAGGATAGTTACAGAAATCGTCGGATGCAGTCTCCCCGATTCTGACGTCAGAAAAGTGTGTGGGGAGGGGATTTCAGATGCTGTTGGATCATCCAGAAAGCACTTTGGAGCAAAGCGATGCTGTGGGCTAAATGCTAACGTCAGCTCAGTCAGTGCTAACATGCTCACAATGACAGTGCTAACATGCTGATGTATCGCAAGCATAGGCGCCTGGTTGTGTTTCAAAATGGGGCAGCAAACTTGGAAAGATACAAAATTGTAAGTTAAAACAAATTTCCCGCATTTCTACACCACCTAACCTCTTGGATTAAGTCAAGAAACAGCCACTTGCACGAGTTTAGATTAGTTAGACTGACGGTGCTATGAAAACCAAGAATGCATCAAGAACAGTATATAATAGGGTGGATCAGAACAGGAAATGATTATTTGAAGAATGGCTATTCATACTTGAAATTATACTGTATTTATATAAACATTATTGCAGTAGGTTGCAGAGTACTTCAACCTACTAGGCCATCTTCAAGATCAAACAAGGACAAACAATTTATATAAATGCAATAGCCTTACAACACACCACAATATGATTTGGCTAATTAAACCTGGATAAACAATGTTGAGGGTTGCTGAGCGTTGCTATTCTCAATCCTCACAAGGCCATCTTCATAGTCTAACAATTGCTACAAAGTACAAACAATCGGGACGAATGAAATGACCTCACAACAACTATCTAATTCAATCCCACCTGTTCATTTTACACACATATTCTAGTGGTAGCTATTCTCAATAGCACCACTAGCATGTTACACAGTTTACCCTCCACTATATCCCAAATAACAACATCAACAGGGCTAATGCAAAATATTAATAGCTACGTCACGCTTAAAAAGCTGACTTTTAATTTGGCTCCTTGGTCCCATCTCCACAGCCCAATCCTGTCCAGTCAGCGGAGAAACATCGCCCTGCAGAGCCAGAGACCCCCACTGTTCTAGACGCAGCAGTTCCAGACCCACCGTTTTAGCAGTGCGTCTGCGGGGGCTCTCTGGCTCTGCAGGTGGATGATATTGGATCAGCGAGCCAACGTTACGTGGGCGGGCTGGCAAAGTTAGCTTTTAGCTCATTTAAAGTTTGGCTGGAGTCAGTGAGCCAAGCAAGTTCATTCAGCATACGCTAGCCTATCTTTTCCTGTGTTCTATTTTCAGACCATGATCGCAGTGAAGCTGAATGTTTCTCACCTTCATAAACAGTCTGTGTGGACTGACAGACTGCGACTGACAGCCAAAGCTGTATGCTGTGGCAAACGATCAGCGGTGGGTTCAGCTGAACCAACTCAAAGGCTGCTCCAAAAATGTGTGATTACTTGTTTTTGTGAGTCGCTGAAAATAATAAAATGATCATTGATATAAGTTGCTTAAATATAATTACCTGATTGTGGGACTGTATGATGATAAGTTTATTTTTAATAAGACAAAAAAATGGGGTAGCAAAGCCAGAACTCTGCTACTCCTAATTGAGTAATGGGGATGCACTTACTCCATTGCTCAGGCGCCTATGATTGCAAGTATAATGTTTTTCATGTTCACCATCCTATTTTAACCTGTTAGCATGCCAACATAGCTAATTACCATGGAGCACAAAGTTGTTGAGGCTGACACTGGTGGACAGTAACATTTACTCAAGTACTGTACTTGAATATATCCATTTTGTGCTATTTTATACTTCTACTCCTCTACAATACAGAGGGAAATATTGTACTCCACTATATTTATTTGACAGCAACTACTTTCTTTTCAGATTAAGACTTCAAGTAAAAAGCACAAGATAAGTTTATAAAATACAACACAGTGGTTTGCGACCTTTCTGGCTTGTGACCACTAAGAGGTAAAATGATCCAATATTTCACTAAACAAAGCATTAGTCCTGTAAACAGAACTTTGTTTTTTCTGTCTTTCCTCTCCAATGAATCATCTCACGACCCCTCAGATTCATCTTGTGATCCTTTGGAGGGGCCCGACCCCCAGGCTGGGAACCACTGAACTAAACTTTTTAACTGTATGTAAAGTAGTTAAAACTAGCTCCACCTTGGGCAGCTACAACGGTAAAATGCAACGTACACTTAAATGCATCAATATCAACAATCTAATAATGTCATATAGACAAATATATCAGTCACAGGGATGAAACAAGTACTTTTAATTTGATACTGCTACTACATTTTGCTGCTAATACTTTTACTTAAGTTGGATATTTCATGCAGGATTTTTACTTGTAATGGAATATTTTCACATTGTTGTATTGGTACTCTTACTTACGTAGAGGACCTGAGTACTTCTCCCACCTCTGGAGGGGATGTCATTAGTTTTGCAGGTATTTAGTTGTAAACCAAAGATTTGGACAAATTGAGATTTTGCACACAATTATATGGCAATCCATCCAGCGATCATTAAGATATTTCATTCTGGACTGAAGTAGTGGACTGACCAACCGGCACACAGCTAGCTTGGCTAAAAACAGTAAAACAACAATCACAGTTGTACGTGACTGAAAAGTTGTGGGTAACAACATGACTGTAAGATGAAACTATTAAAATGTTGTCCAACTAGGTTGTGCAACAGCCAATCGAATGTTTATATTATGTCACATGACCGTCACTTGGTTACGACCAGCTGATACTTACTACAGTAAGATCAGGTGATAGCATAAACGATAACAAAGCATGACAAACAGCTTGTGGCATGGGACTCAAGATAAACACCTGACTGTGATTACAGTTGTTTTGTGGACAACATATATATAAAAACATTTTTTGAAAAGAGCAAACTCAGTCAGCTGATGACGACTGTGTGATGCAGTCAAAATCTCAAGAACCAGTGAGGATCTTGAGTAGAGACTGCTTTGTCGCCCTCTGTTTCCGAATTCAAGAATGAATTGTCATACTTGGGGAAACAAGGAAAAAAACAAGAAACAAAATAGTATTCCAGTTAGTTTGAATAATCCCTGTTGATTCTATTTGCTATAATAAACAGAAATCACAAGTCTGGAAACCTTTACTGTCACCTCCTATATAGCAAAAAGTATTGTTGTATGTAACTTTGATGGTGTTTGAAATTTGCATAACCTTCATGCATCTTTCAGCTCACAAACACAACCAAGTGAGATGTATAGCTTCAGCTTGCAATGCGAGGCTTAGAAATGTAAACATTCAAACTAATCTACTTCACCGCAATCAGTGTGAAACCCTGAGTGTTGAACTCCCTGCTGTGATGTATGTATTTTGGTTGTGTGTGATACCTGCATGTCTAATGAGAGGTGACTGTTGGATGACAACAGTGAGCAGAGTGCATTTAGAAGTCAAGCTGATTTCTCGGCTTTCATTATGTGCAACCAGACCTTTGCTTTATTACTGTCAGCATCGCTTCTGTGAATCTCACAATTTTATGTTCGGCTGCCATGGTACGCAGGACTTGAGGCGCCGACCGCACGTGCAAGCGGTTCGCGTCGGGCTGGAGGCCTTCGTTGCGCGTCATTCCTTATCTCTTTCTCCCCTCATTTCCTCTCCACTGTTGACTTATAAAGGCAAAAAATGTCCCCAAAAATGATGATAAAAAACAAAATAGGTGGTGCTGGAAGCTTGGTGACGTAGTGACTACTTGTGGGGCTAGTTGGGCGATCAACTGTAGCTGGCATGCTAACCACTAACATGTTAGGTAGTTGGGAACATCAACTAACCAGCCACAATAGCCCACCAGGCTGGCCCATAGAGCATGCTCCTGTAGAGAGCAACTTAACACCAGGCTAAAAAGCAGTGTTTTTCTACCCTCTCGAGTTTCAATCCTTTTTCACCTCTGACTGCTGGGTGTGGTTGATGTTGTGGGGTCCTGGAATACACCTGTACATCACTGCAGCCAGGTGAGAAGTTAAACTACTGGAGGTGAGCAAAGACAAGATTTCCAGGGGGTGTTAAGTTACTCTTTAAAGTCCTTTTGTGGCCGTCGAGCCAGATGACTTCCTGCTGGCTCCCTGCACACATGACCAGCGCGAAAATAATTTACTAATACGGCTCTTCATTACTTCATTCATTCAATTCATTTTCACATTTGTTCAGTTTTACATCTGTTTCTTCTGTAATGATCATGTATTGGGAAAAGTCAGGCCAGTAGACGTCATGTGACCTGCAATTCCAACTGTGGCCACTATGCTAAAATCGCCTCCACACTCAGTGCTGTTCCTGGGAGCTTGGTTATCTTCTGCCAGAGAAGACTTATGTAAAGTTGAATGGTCCCTCAAAGGTCAGCACTTTCCAGATGGTTTGCTGTTGGTCAATTTGCATGTCAAAATGCAATGCAAAAAAAAATCTAACTGTGTGGATTAGCCTCTGCCAGCCAATCCATTTCTATTGATGCTGGTGCAACCGGCTCTGGGTCACTTTCTTGCGAACATGAACAATAGAAGCTTGTACACATTGTACAGCACTGGCATCTATATTATATATCTATATTATTGAGTTAAAAAGGTCAAATTCTACTATTATTATGTATTAACATATTATCATTTATTTTTCACCCAAATCACACTAGTGTCTCTGGTTGATCTGATGCTAAATTGCCTTGTGTTTTCATTTTAACTGAATGTTTCTCTGCACAGTATGTACCTTTTGAGCACCCTTTAGGTCCAAAAAACACTTGTTGTTTGGAACTTGACTGTTCCTTTGTCAATCTCCACATTTTAATCTGCACAAGTAGCCCCAAACCCTCTTGACCATGATTAGTCAATCCAGCCTTCATATGGAAAACAACTGTTGGTTTTGAACACATTGATATGACATGACATGACATTGAATAATGTAGCTTTCCCACACACTTGTCTGCAATAAATGCATTTATCTGTTACCAGAGATGATCAGTGAACATATGATGGAAGAAATACAGTATAAACAAACGTGTGTAAAGTATCTGAAATGAAGGTTTTTCACATATCAGCTTTATAGATGGAAGCGAAATGTGCACTCTGTACAGAAATAAATGAAAAAGTGCTAAGTGGGCAGATGTGTCTTGTTAACTAAACACTTGTAAAATTTGGGTAATGTTTTTTACTGCTTTTAAATGGACTAGGAGTGCTCTTCACTGACTGGATTGCCAAACTGAAATTGCACATGAGGAGCTGATAACTCACCTAATAGAATTTTATGGGTTTGAGTGGAGAGTTTCAATATTCATCATTTTTGACATAAAAATGTCAATTTAAAGATACTGAATGTCAGCTATTAGCAGTTTTGTTCCAAAAACATCAGCACTCAGTGTTCTGTACTGTGCACAGCATCAACCTCCAGAGAGCTGAGGAGCTTTGTGAAAATGATCCTCTGAAAGAGCAAAGTTTAAAAGTGAGCCAGCTGAAGGATGACCAGTATGTGCCAGCGAGTCTCGTGTCATCAGCATCAATAGCCAATCCGCAGACCTTCAAACATCCCAGTCGGGCGGCTCATGACCTTTCCCCAGGGATCGCCATGGTGACAGTGTGCTGAAGCAGCAGGGCAGACTCCCACTGCACTGGGAATTTAAAGTTTGTGTTATTATCTACATAGAAGATCTACCAGGGCCCTAGATTAAGATATAGCTTAAGACATGCAAAACATAACTGTCTCTGTAAATGGCTTATGTCGGATAAAATCAGTTGTGTTCTGTACAAATGTCCAAGGATGTCAATTCACATATTTCAATATTTTTCTCACTGTTATGTAAGGCATGCATACAGTTGTATTTCTGTAATGTTTCCTCTTATTTTATGTTGTGTTTCATATCTTTTATCAGCATATTTTCCATGTACATGTCAGTGTCACTGCCAAACCTTTAAATATTTTCATATACTGGCAATATCTGCCAGTCAGTCAACCACATTGGTCCAAATCAAAATATTTTACGACTATAACTTTGATGATCCTGTGATTTTTCCTCTAGTGCCACCGTGGGGTTGACATTTATGATTTGAAATATCTCAACAACTATCGAATGTATTATAAACATTGGTGATCCTCAGATATTTTATCTAGTGCCATCATCAGGTCGAACTTGTTCGTCCAGTACTTTGGTTTATTACGGAAGAGCCTACCTGCAAAACTAATTTCATTCCCATCAGCCTCAGCTCTACTTGTGTAAACATTGCCTGCTGACCATAAGAATGTTAGCATCATCTTTGTGAGCATGTTGCCATATTAGTGTTAGCACTCAGCTCAAACCACAGCTGTGCTTAAGTACAGCCTCGCAGAGCGTCTAGCGTGGCTGTAGACTATTTGTATTCAGATAGAACGTGAAGCCAATTTAGAGGCGACGCAAATTCATGTGAAGACACGTGCTCTCAAATTGAGTGAAAATTTTGCACTTGTCTTTTGGCTTTATGAATCTGCTTCATAAGCTTACAGATCCCATAGGAAGCATGAGAGAGACTGGAGTGCTGAGCTGAACACACACACACAGTCCCACAGACACAGTTGATGTGTCTGTTCCTATAGCTAGCGTACAGCTAACGTACAGTTGGGGAAAATTTGCTTCGCTTTTTGTCTGAACACACCTTTAGTCTCAACAAAACGTCTGACCACACTCATTGCTTACTTCAGTTATGTCATATCTTTGTAAATGTTTGTGTTTTCTTAATTTTCATGCATACAGGTAAATAATATTCATAGTTTCTTTGGTACTTGTACAACATTATTATGTATACATTTACTCTATTTTTATTTATGATCCCTATAACTTTTCTGTCTCTTTCCACACCCACCAAGGCCCTATCCTTCAAATGTGGTTGATTTTAACTAATTCAGGCTAACATGCTGCTGTCAGGCTAAAATAATCCTGTTTATTCTCATCCAGCTAAATTGGTTCTTTGACAGCAGTTTGAGGACTGATTTGTTAATCCTGGATGAATTTATCTTGAAAATAAGTGCGCTCTTATTTTGAAATTAAAGCTAAATGAGTAGATATTTGAAACCACGATCATCATTCATATGATGTGATGTCATATGAGTGCTGATCATGTGATTCCCGGTACATGAGGTAGGTGTGTTGGGAACACTCCCAGCATGCACTGTAGCAATAGATTTACTGATATAAGTCTCAGTTTATGTGTGTTATGCGTTGTTAGGGGTGGCATTTTGTTCTATATTGTTTCCACACTTTCATCACTGTTAAACAGTTAGATATTACCAGTGAATGTGGTCAGACTAAGAGTGATGTTGATGCATGATTGGTGGGGGTTCCCAATTGTGCAAGAGATTTGTTTTTGTTTGTATCTGAAATGAGGTCATATATGTGGTTCACCCTAAAACATCTTGGTCATGATCCAGCTAACCATCAATAAGCCATCACTGTTGAAGGTTTGGGCTCAAGGACTTGTTGCTCTGGCAACAGTTCCAGATGAACTTTAAACCTGCTTCAAAGAACCAAAAAGATCCAGACATCAACATTATAATCTGGATAACTCAGTCATCCATGTATGAAGACCGGGGCCCAGGTTTCCTCAGAGGGATCAAACAGTGTCATATTGTCTTGAAGTGTATATATGGATGTGTTGTGACTTACGTTGCCTGGACACACAGATGTGTTCAGAATAACATGTCGTCTTTTTGAGTGTGCGGGCTGATTCACAGTCCATGTGACTCAGCTCTGGTGCCTCGGCTGGCTTTGAGAAACACTCGGCCACAGATCCCTGGTGTGGAGGCTGAACATTGGACTCCTCCTCCGCTTGGACTTGTTTATTTGTCATCCCACAATGCAGTGGGAAATAGGAGACAGGAGGG
>NTHP01000513.1:5061-26020 GCA_003416845.1 Oplegnathus fasciatus | reverse complement strand
GGGGGCAAGGAGGAGGAGGAAAGGGAGAAGGAGACCAAAACCCAGCAGGTGTGCTTCGGCAGCATGTAATGTGTCAGCATGGCTCAGAGCCGAACACACTGGAGCCTCTGCAGCATGGAAATGTACGGTGAATTTTCAACAAGGTTACAGTGATGTTGATTTATCTTTCACCTTGCTGAGCAGGGCTTTTCGTTCGCTCAACCCTAAGCTTTGGCAGAGTCCCTGCAAGTAATATCATTTGCTTCCAAATATCTACACCCACTCATGTAAATGATCTAAATTTGTCAGTGTGACAAATTATTAAACAGAGGTCACACAACTATCAGCGTAAAGGGGAAATTGGTCCAGAATGCTCCTGTAATATGATTTTCAGTTCAAGTTTCACTTCATCTTTGTTCTCTGTTGCTCTTATTAACATGGTTGCCATAACATTAGTCAGCCAGGACATGAGTTCTACCCAGAGGACTGACAGTATTTGACGAATTAAGGTTCATCTAACGGTTGCGAAATTAGCTATCTAATCTTGGGATCAACTACACCTGCTGGAGTTTAGTAGAGAATTAAGTGAAATGCTTTTTCCTGAGGGTAACAAAAAGCCCAGGGCTAGCCTCACCACACTAGCATTTATTAACCCTGGGCTAACAGTTAGCCTCATGTTAGTTGAAAATCAAATGATGTGTAAAAATTTTAATTGTTTGTGCATAAGGTGTAAAATGTTTCTCACAACATTTTGGCCCAGTACACTACGCTTCCAGTGTACAGAGCTAAGCAGCATGAGAAAAGTCCGTAACAAATATATCAGCTTGCAAACGATTCATTGTTTCAAAGTTTTTTGGAGGGTCAGCAGTTGTGAAATGTTCAATGTTTTTTGTTTGAATCTAGTTCCTTATATAATGTACTGTATTGTTACAACAGAGTGGGAGAAAGGTGAAAATACTGAAGCCATCTGGCATCAAGTCCGAGCATACTGATAAACTGTTTGAGGAAATCTTTGCTTCACTAAGATATGGAATGTGGCCAAACCCAGGTAACACCCATTGTTTTGAATCACTTGCAGTACAGTAAAACCTTTTACTTTCTACACATAAAGGTTTTCTAAAACAAATAAAAAATCAGTTTAGGCAGATTGAAATCACTTTATTTTAAACGACTGAAGCTACCATTGGGTTTATGTCCTCTATATTTTTTCTGAGAAATTGGTGGTTTTAGCAGTAGTTGCCACTACTTTTTGACCAATCCCAGTCCTGGCAGTGTGGAAAAGGCTTTGACACAGCCTTTTTAGTGACTACCTGGAAAGTGAGTCCATAAGCTGCGATGGATGTCTGCAATGGACAATTTGGGTAATAACTTTACAGTTTATCTTTTTGTTTTCTGTTTTTTCTTGTCTTAGTTTTTTGTTGCATCTCAGCAATTAACTTGTTACATACAATACTGTTCTTACAGATAGGAATGATGGCCAAAATGATGTAAAAAAGAGCCAGGTTTTAATGAACCAGAGTGACCCTTTAAAGACGAAGTTATTGTGAGCCAGTTCTCTGTTATAATGATGAAAGATACTGGGCTATGCTATTCTGTCACATGACATGTCTTATCATTCTCCATGAAAGTGAAGTTATTTGCAACAACAATGGAGCTGTCACGTGGGTCTAGTGCTGTTGTTGCCTCCTGTTGTAGAGGTGCCTGTTTTCCCCTTGGACAGCCTCCCTCCCCTCCCCTCTCTCCAGCCGTCACTCCGCTCCCTCCTCCCCCGTCCACGTGCTCTCGCTCATCTGGATGGGTATGAGCAGGGCTACTTCAAACACGTGCTCTATGCCACCCTGCCCCCCTCCCTCTCACCCTCCCACAACCTCCACCACCACCTCTCTCGCTATCAGCCTATTTTCCTTTGTCCAGCCCATCTTGCTCTGTGCTGTGTGATTTACTCAAGCCTGGGAGACATGTGATCACTCTGCTGGATACCAAGAACTCCAGGCAGCCAGTGTTTTGGGAGGAGGAGGAAGAGAAAGAACAAGGAAAACAATCTGACACGACCGACTGACTATCAGGACATTCTGTACGACCTTAGAACATGTAGATTCTGCCAGAAGACACTGATTACGCTTAACAGGAATGAGTCTTGAATTAAATATCAAAGTATATCATGTGATTCCCTCGGCCTTGGAAAGTTGCCACTGTTGAGCTGAAGATGCAACTCACTTTGCAACGCACAAACAGTTTAGTCTGCATTTAAAACACTTCTTAATTAAGCTGTTATATGATAAATAATAAAAGATTGTATGTGGGTAAAAAAACGGCCCTGATTTAGTTTTATGACTTAATTGACAAAGTTTTTAGCAACATTAGGGGAGATGCTCTAGAGTTGGCAATGTTGTTTGGTCGGTCAGTAGGTTAGTCCGCCACTTTGGTCTGAAATATGTCAGCAACTGTTGATTGCCATGAAATTTTGTACAGACATTCACGGTCCCCAGAGGATGAATCCTAATGGCTTTGGTGATCTCCTGACTTTTCCTCTAGCACCACCAAGTTTTCATGTATCCAGTAAAATATCTCAATATCTACTTGATAGATTGGCAAAAACCTTTTGTACAGACATTCATGGTTTCCAGATGATGTGTCCTATGGAGTCACAAAGAAGCTATTTTTGGGCGTACAAAAGATGAAAACCACTGCATAAAAAAATATTCAGTTCTTTGAAGGTAAAAACAGAAGGTGACAAGTCAACTACAACTCCCAGGTTGGATTTTGGTAAGAAACATACACTCGCTGAGCCTGAAATTCTGCAGGAGGTAAATATATATATATATATATATATATATATATATATACATATATATATATATATATATATAACGCTGCTAAGAAAATGATACAATCTGGAGCTTAAATTCATTTTTAATGAATTCGTAAACTATGGTGCTGTGTTTTGTTCACAGCTGCAATAATGAAGCACTTTGAATTTGTTACATGTGATCTGATATGCACCTCTGACTGGCTTGTTCTCCACGGCAATGTTGGCCTGGGATCATGCGTAGTGTAGTAATTAGAGCCAAACTGGTTGGCATAACAACCCTACAGTATATGTTTTTTACAGCAGAGGTAGACACCTGTGTTTCTATGTTAAAGAACATTGAATTTATCAGTAAAAGAAAAATTTGAAATAGAAATGAGTGGGAAAAATACTTCCAGAACAAGTGGCTCCTCCCACTGAACAACTCTTTTGACTTTTTCCCTGACTTTTCATCTCGTACTATCAACAGGTCAAAATTTTAATTTGTCTATTACTTTGATTTATGGCCAAATAGTAAAGTAATAACGTTCCCATCAGATCTCAGCAGTACTTTGTGTTTAGTGCTAATTAGCACGTTAGCATGCTAAACTGCTAAACTAACATGGTGAACGCTAATGGTAAACATCATACCTGCAAATCACGCTACTGTAGCATTGTCATTGTGAGCATGTTAGCACGCTGATGTTAGCAATTAGCTCGAAGCATTGATTTACCTCATAGAGCTGCTAGCATGGCTGCAGCCTCTTAAGCTGTGCCCTAGTTCCATACTACATTCTAAATGTTTGTTGAAACTGTTTTAAAGAGGTGTTGATTCAACTGTAGGATCATTTTGGAGGCTGTAGTTTGTGGTGCTGTTGAAGTGTATTGCATTATACTAATAGCTGATTCTATTATTTTGTCCATCCCATTTATATCTTTGAGGGTAGGCTAAATGGTAGGCCCCTTAAGGACAATTACATGGTTTCACATTCCCAAAGCCAAGAACCACTTGAGTGACTATAGACAGATTTTCAAGACATGCAGCTATAGGTAACATCATGATGCACACATGTAAATGTGCCAGTGCCAGCTGTTTCAAATAAACTATGGACATGTAAATGAAATTGCCTCTTTCAACCAACCTGAGTTGTTTCAAAAAGTTTGTGGATGAGTGTGTTTCAAGAACTCATGAGTATTATGCAAGTTGTTTTGTGCTGAAGTGTCGGCTGATGCTCAACTTATTTCATGCTGTACAAAGATTAAAGCACTTACAAACTTACAGATACAGGTACATATTCAGATGTTCGCAGGCTGATGAATGTTGTAGAAAATGTCTTTATTGGTAGTGCCAGTATGTTTACCAGTATTTTTATTTTAACCTTCAGCTATCCAGGGAACGTGAACCTTTCTTCCAGTAACATTCAACTTCATTCATGCAGCTCCACACATTCACACTTTAGAGCTGCCCTATATTACCACAGTTTTCTGTTGGAGGAGTGCAAGGGTAAGTGCCTTGCTTAAGGCCATGTCAAGAGTGTTACTCACTCTTTTTCCCACACACCTTTTCCCAAACTGTGTATTTGAACTTGTAATCACCTGCTCACACATACTGCTTCACTATGTCATTATGGACTTTACACATGCGTATTCAACAATAAATTATTTGTCCTCAAAAGGTGTTCCATCATCATGTTTTCTTTGGCCACACTGTATCAAAAAAGTCTACCTTAAATTTATTCAGCAGAATTTAAAAATTAAATCATTTCTATCCTTGAAAACAGGACTTATTTGTGAGCAAATGTTTAAAGAGGACACAGTGTATTACATGTAGTCTCCACAACATCCGGGGATTTCCTTTAAATGTAACCATCAGGCAGCTTGTTATTCACCTTATCATGACTCTTCTTCTCCACAACAGTTCAACCGCACGTCACAGGCCTCGGGGGCTGGTTGTTATCCTGGCTAAGAGCAGCCAGGCCAAACACAAGTTTCCTAACATGACCGAAGTGAAGAGAGAGCAAACAAAATAACAGGGCGGAGAAACAGCATTCCAAGAGTGCTAAGAATAGCAAACTGGACCCTGTGCTCCCAGCACTAAGTTCACAACTAGTCTTAGGCAACAAGCAGAGTGAGTCTGAGCACGTTGCCAAAACTTTGCCAGGTTGATGTGTGTGCTGAGCTTTTGTAACTGAAGATCCAGACCAAGTTCATTTAAAGGTACAAATACCAGTTAGAGGTCTGAACAATGAGTCTAAAATACAGGCCACAATAACGGCTCATTAATGACTGGAAGTGACTATTTATTAACCATTTCAAGTGTAATAATTGCTTACATCATATAATAATCCAGATTTAAAAAGGTTCTTTTAGCAGTACTTGTGTTGCCATTTTTGAAAAATTGGACAGCTGCTAGAGGTGAAAGATAAACTAGATAAAAGAAGAAAGGATCTTCCGTACACTGCCTTCATTGATTTATCTTCCACACAGGGAGGGACGTTCATCACAGAAAGTGACTGCACGGAGCCCGTAAAGAGTGCTTCTGGCTTTAGTTGCTACAGAAGTGTCTGTCCTGGGCTTCATTGCTATCTGGAAAACAGCATCCCCTGCCCTTTGACCAAAAACTGGCCAAAGCGGATGCATCAGTACTCAGATAAATTGTACTAGCTTAGTCATTCTCCTTTTCCATGCAATGTCGTATGATCTAAGCAATTTTTAGCCAACATTTCCGACTCTTACGTGTACACTGCCACAAGAATAGGAAGCATTTGTCATATAAAAATAAATGTCATACGAAATGTAACTGCTCTTTAGTCCTTGATTATCCTTAGTTATGTGCTATTATTTACTGAGTGAATATAGTGAACGTTATTGTGGTAACACTGTGGTGAGTTCAAAACATAAAACTAAGAGCTAAAATGGTCAGTAGAAAGTAGAAAGCAGAAAAACTACACTTTTGAGATAACAATCTCAGCACAAGGTCCATTCAGTACCTGCTCTGGAACTGTCAATCACATCACACAATCTTCATCGTCAGAGTTTGCCCAGTTGTATTAAGTTTTCAACAGCAGTTGAGAAAACTGAAACACTCATACAGTTCTGCATACTTTAGATGACTAACTCGCACACATACACCACAGCAGTACAAGTCAGCGTCACTGTCTTATAACATCCCACTCACTAAACAAAACATTGATGTTGGAGGATTCTGCAAAAACCTGCATGACCACATTTTTTTATATTTCTTCTTCCTACAATATCTGTGCATGGCAGCTACAGTGTGGTTAAGGTATGGCTGACAATAGGCAACAAAAAAGCCAACATGAAAATTACAGTCCTTAAGATTTTCATGAAATCTTATACAGTTTTTTATATTATTTATGGTCGCCATTTTGAAGCAATAATCATTCAGTAATTATCTTTATATGTTAATTCTTTATTGGTAGTGCCGGAATCCGGCTTTCTCGCACTTTATTCAAATTACCTTCACACGCACGAGAGTTCACAGTACATGATGCAACATGTAATCCAGCGTTACTGTTTTGTCTCATTGGTATCAGCCTCACTGTTTACTGTTCACTCTCTTTACACCGTATCAGAGCTGTAAGAAGTTACTGCTAATGCAGGTTGAACGTCCTACTACTGCTGGCTTCAACTGGCGAAACACAGGGTGGCTTTTATTATGAAGCAGTCTCAGGTAATGCAATGTATTTGTCACTGAGGTTTGCGCTGACCATGATCGTTCATCAAAAATGCATCTATAAGACAAGTCTTGCCTGTTTCATCACGGTTACGAGGGGCAAAGAATTCGGCTGAACTGAACTTTTAAATGCAAGCAGACACAAGCTGATTTTTACACACAATGTGTATTGTTGGAAAAAAATCACCTTCATTAATATTATACACCATTAAGAATCTGTATGATTATGTGTACAGTGGAAAAAAAGTGGAGTGTGGAGTTCCTCTTTAAAGATTGTAACTTCAATCATTTAATATTGTGTCATATCATTAAAATATTAGATATTTCGGGCCCACCCACCCACGACCTCCACATCGTTGCTATATTAATAAATTCTGTGCTACAGAGTCGTTGCTTTCAGAAGTTGTTTTATAAGATAGATGACACCTGTGAAGAAACAATCAACTTTTTTATTAGGTTTTTATTTCTTTACTATTAGCAAGTCGATGCTAAAATAGAAGTAATGTATTAGACTTGGTTTGTGTATGTGCTACATTGGAAACAAGGAAAAACCCAATAAAAGAAGCAGTTGTCATCATGAGTGATGATTTCTTCTGTAGCTAGTTTTAATGTAATGATGGGAAGCTGAGTAATTCTGTCTATCTTTGGTTTGAACCTCTGACTTCTTACTTTAAGATAAAACAAGATGATAATTTAACGCCTTGTGCTGCTCTAAGGCAAATTTAAAAAATTGTAAATAAATTTGACCATGTTGTTTTCATCAGTTAACCATTTGCTTATCCTTTCATTTGGATTGGTGAAACTATCAGGGCCTATTCATACATTATCATATCGTCTCATTTTTGGTGAAGGAACACGATTGTCACTTTCTAAGACCCCATTAAGACCGACATAGGCACGAGGGTTAAACTTACTGAATGGTTAAATCAGCCGGTGGACGTGCCTTCTCAACCCTCCACACCTCAACCTTTCCATTATGTTAATGTTTTTATTAGGAACGGGAATTTTAATGTAATGTTATTGACATTTAAACATGTAAGTGCCCAATTTATCTTTAAAAGAACAAGATGAAATAGAAGGAGAGAGAATGCCAAGGTAGGTGGCAAGAGAAAGCATGTGTGGAGACTGAAACTGAAACTGTGTCTGTATCATGTAATTCTGTACATTTCTATGATTCTGCAGCTACAGGAGGTTTACCTATGATAGTAGTCACACATGAATGGGTCGGACACAAGGTTAACTGATGTTCATTAGACCTGCGTCATACATCATGTGCATCTTCTGTATGACAACAACGTCATCTCCTTGTCCGTGAGTTTGTGCTCATTTCACATTGTTTGTGAGTCTCTGTGGGAAACAAGTATTTCAACAGAGGGGACCAGGCATAGTGGTCTGACTCATAGGGCATTAACACAACTCAGTATGAACAGACAGTCTTGATGGCTGTGTACAAACAGGCACGTAGTGCCACTATTACTCATTACACTGTAAAAAATGTCCATATGAGCAAGTCGTTCAGGCGTATTTACACTGAAACTGCAAAAATCCAACTTCTTGTTTTTTGTGTTAAGGCCTGGTCACACCAGCATTTAAAACGCCAACATTTTGTGGCAAATTCAGTTTATTCCAATGGAATCACAGCAATTAATGGATTCGCTGTGTTAATGTATTGACCTGCTAGCAACTGAGCTTGTGAGTTTGCTAACTAGCCGTTAGCAAGGTTGTTCGGAGAGTTCTCAAATAACTTTTTATTGAAGGAAATGGTGTAAAATGGTGAAGAGAATACCAGGGGGAGAAACCAGAACAGCAGAGAGAGAAAATAGTGAGAACCTCCAGGAGCTATTGTGACTGACTATCGCTAGCCCGGCCAGTTAGCTACACCAACTAGCCTCGCTAGTATAGTTACTGCGTCACCAAGCTTTTTGAACCAAATATTTCTGGTTTCTATAATCACGATGAAAAACACTGCACAGTCACATTTTTCAGTTCCAGTCTGTTCTACAAGAATGTGTAGTGCAAAATGATCCAGAGGCATGCTACTTGTGTTTGAAAGCTCCATTTGGAATTTGTCATTAGGCCTATTGCCATGACAATAAGTAAATCATCATTTATTTCACACTGGCTGAGCCAGCATCAGCATGGAAGAGTCCCAAATCCAATGATGGAAAGAAAGCCAAACAGTTATATGATTGGTATGTGGGATAATGATTTAAATCAGTCAATACTTGTAACTGCTTTTAACCAAATACTTTTTTAACATGCAGGAGAAGCTTAGTGTAGGTATAAAAACAAATGTGACATCTTTTACTCTTACTCTGATGCTGACAGCAAGGTCGAACAGACCTTGCTGTCAGCTCATATTGGTATCAGATATGGGTTGTGTCCTAGAATAGATTTGAATAGTCATCCAAAAGAATCAGACAGAAGCAGTAAAGGCCCGCAGTGGCTACAGAGCCACAGGCACTTATCAGTGTTGAAACTGTACTTTTCTAAATACAAGTGAAAAAAGTGCCAGCAGGGATGTGATCTCAACAAGTCCTCATACCAAAGCGACAAAATAGATCATTTTACAAAATGGCCCACATGACTGTTCCAGAGACAACACTCAACCTGCTCGACCTACTGTTATGGTGTGATTTAGGCTAAAGGTACTTACAANCATGTCTGTACATTAAATACAAAGCTAAAGCTGGAAGACAGGAAGCGAGGTAACAGCTGGCCCGGCTCTGCCCAAAGTTAAAAAATCTTCCTACCAGCACCTCAAAAGCTAAATAATTAACACAATGTATCTTATTTGTTTAATTCATACACAAAAATAAATGGAAAGAGGCTAATTATTTCTTGACAAACAACTACTAATCGCCTCCTTGTACAGACATGAGAGTGGTATCAATCTTCTGATCTAAATCTAGGAAAGAAAGCGAATTAGCGTATTTCCAAATATGTCAAAGTATTTCTTTAAGGGTTAAAAGAAACCAATGCTGACTGTTGGTAGAAGACGGACACAAACCCTGGTCTCTGGTGTTGCTCTCACATCCTCTGTATAACCAACCATCTGCCCTAACCTCATCACACTACTTCCACCTTTGCTTGTGATGAAGGTCAGTCATTACTTGCATGACTGCATAAGAGGGCTTGTCAGGAAAACGTAAACACAGGTCATTTTAAGCTTTTGAACAGAGGACAGGCTCATAATATCGTTTGTTTGCCTGCTGTTCTACCTGTTTCAGCATTTTTCCGGCCATTATCTTAAAGGCTCGGTCCACCCACATTACATAAAACATATTTTACAACTTAGCTCAAGTGGCATCTAGCTATGCAGATAGTTTTTGTTTTATTTGTCTGGATGTTGCGATATCCTTCTCTGGCATTTAAAAATCACTTCATCCCACAAACCAGGTAACCAGGTTACTCTGAAAAATCTGGCTCAGTGACAGCACACTTTTTCCTTACAGCACAAATGGGTCTGAATGTTACAAACAGTCAGATGTTCAGTTGTGGGAACTGACTTATTCAGACTTTAAGGTGCTGCTTTGTGTATTTTGAATGAGAATGCATAGTAACGTGTAACGGTTCCTCTTTTTATCTTACCGCTCTGCAGTCATAGCCGTACGTTCCCTGTCTTACACATTTAATGACAAAATCCCCTGTTCCGACTGACTAAAGGGCTTTTCTGGTATACATGGCGTTTCACCAAATTTGTAACATGCAACCTGTGATTTGCAGTGTGGGATCATTTCCTGTTGCTCATGCTGACGCATTTCACTGATCAAAACAAACGTCATACTTGCGACCTGTGCATCAGCATGCGAGAGCCCTGTAGGACCATCACCATTCCTTAATGCTGCATGTAAGGGTGCAAATCGTTTTTGTGTATCCGGCCCGAGGCTACTGCAGAAAGCTAACTGTAACCTGATTACTTAAGTCCATGTAAACATACTGAGTGTCCTGGTTTCTCTTGATAATCCACCTCGCTGTGAACTGCTCTCGACCAAAGAAATTGTTTCTATGAAACCATTGAGTGTGTATTCTGTGGATTATCCACAGTCACCACCATTGTATTTAAGAGAGGCAGGAATTTCTACGATGGATTTTTCAAAACCAGGACAAATTAAACCAGAACTGCATAGCTAGATACCGCTATAGAGGCAAATGAAACAAAGGTTTTAGTTGTAGTTTTGAGTCAACGTACCCTTCACAACATGGCAGAATGAGGCAGAAAACAACACAATCAAAGTTAATTCACCATAAAGATGTTGTAACAATTCTATCCTCAATATCTGATAAAATAACTTGTCAAGATGGAGATTTGTCAGTCTGTCCCTTGGTCTGAAAAGGGAAGTCATTTGAGAGAGTAGCCACTATTACACCAGTTTCCTGTTGCAGCTTTGTGTTCAGTTGCATTGTGTTATTGGAAGTCAGATTCATGTGAGCTGCAACCTCTTCGCGTTTATCTGCCGCTGCAGTGAGTGAGAAGATAATGAGCAAAGAGTTAACAGGATCAGACCTGATCTCGGCAGGCAGGACTTGTAAAGGTTGTCTAATGGGGGTTAGAGGGGTTGGGGAGGGGGGAGGTGGGAGGGTGTAGTTGGCCAAATGGAACCGCTGGAGCACAACACTGCTCACACCAAAGAGACCCAGGAATTTGAGAGCCAGCCCTCCCCCCCTCCCATGCAAACACAGACATTACTGGAGAAACAGCACCTCGAGCACACATGCATGAGCGGACGTGGTTGCACACACACAAACACAGACTAATAAAACAACATATGCTCCTGTTTCTACTACCTGGAGCAGCAGGTGGGACGCCCCTCCTCACTCAGTAGTGTAAGAGGAGGGGGAGGAAAGGAGGGAGGAGCCCCCCCTCTATTGTTGGACACATAACAAGGAAGTGAACACCGTGGTTAGACAAATATATGAGCCTCATATTGTCATTTCTGTCTACTGCTGATATGTGTATATTGATTTATTAAATATATTGAGGAACTGATCAGTATTACTTTAGTTCATATCCAGAAGCACCAACACCTTGCCCAAGTATTTTTAATACTTCTGCAATCATGCAGCTGTCTTGAGCTGTTTGAGGACGTGAACGCGCATATGTCAGAGACATGGAAATGTTTCCCATCTCTACCATCCATCCCATATAACATGAAAGTAGGACAGGATTTGAGGATTTTGTGAGACACGGTTGTTGTTGTTTTCCAACACTATTAAAAAAGATCCCTTTTCAAACAGCATCCTAGCCTGTAACGTTAAGTAGGATTCCAGCCTTTTAACTGTTTTCCAAAAATATCTTATGTGAATATCATATGAGACATTGCAGCCGAACCCAAGTCAACACACCACCCAATTAGTGCCAAGCGACTCACTTTCACTGTTGTGTGGCCTACAGAATAAAATAATAAAGTATGTCCTTACTTGAACAGTTCCTATCACATAAACAAATGTGAAAACACCCATAATCTTCTTATTTATCATAAATGTCATAAACAGACAGTCTAATGAATATGCCACTCAAACAGCTCAATGACTTGAGAGGCAGTTTGCGTCGCCGGAGGACACATAGAAACACATTTTACTGTACCTAAAAGGCAATTTATTCCAGTGACCTTTTTACAAATCTATTTCGCGGTGCTCTCTGTCTGGATGAGGGCTAGTGGCAAAGCCGGAGCTGCAGCTCGAGCTGTGGTCTGTTGTGATTACCTCGTGTGTGGCTCTGCCCTTCTGCTGGCAATAATTGCCTTCTGCAAAAACTGCATTAATCATGTTGTGACAATACATAAAGCCCGTATTGGAATAAGCATACAAAGGAGGGACAGTCAGTGTGAATGGACAGGGGTGGGGGGGGGACGCGGGGGCGAGAAGAACTGGGAACAAGAAGCAATGAGTAATATGAAACCTGGACATATACTGTATGAGGGGGGAAAAGAAGGAAACGAGTAGGCTTGATAGAAAGGAAGAGAGACAAACAGGCAGAGAGAAAGTGAATCAGTGCTGTTGTTGTCTTTGTTCCAGCAGTTGCACATAAACAAATTACATCCAATGCATCCTCCTACCTTTGCATAGAAGCTGTGGTCATTACATAATGTGGCACACAGTCCAAAGACACAATAATATTGGCTCAAGCCTGCAAAAGATTAGTATGGTGGACCACTGAGTCATGATATAGATGGAGTGCAGCTCATGAGTAATGATCAATAACCAAGAGTAACTGTTTCATTGGTTAACTGTCAGAACACATTTTCTATCTCACTCGGACCAGCATGTAATTCTCAGACCAGCAGATAAGGTCAAATAAGCAGAGTAGTCTGAAGGGTTGTCGCGTTATTGCATGCAGCCATGTCTAACAGCACTTGACAGCGTTCAACAAAGCAGAGCAGAAATGAGTGATGTGTTGTCCTACAGCATGTAGGAAACGACATTTTATCCCTGGATCAAACTCTCACCAACAGGAAACAAAAGGATGTTGTCTGAAATCTGCAGCGTATTCAGATCCTTGTCTTAAGTAGAAGCAGCAATACTGCACTTTAAAAGTACTCCATTACAGTACAAGAAAAAGTCCTGCATTTTGAAATTATACTTAAATGAAAAGTTCGACATGTCGAGAAATATACTTCGATACCACCCTCATATATGTATATTAAATATGATGCTACCGCGAGCAGCTTGCTAAATTAGCTTAGCAGAAAGACTAGAAACAGGGGGGAAACAGCAGGCTAGCTGTCTGTCCAAAGGTAACAAAATCACCACCAGTAACTTCCTGGATGCTGCATTGGTTACCTGGCAACCGATCTTGACTTGAGTAAATGTAAATGTGAATAACTGACATTTCACCACTGTAAATCTGCACCTTGAAAAACCAAAATACCTAGCTGTATTTGGCAGAATAAACAACATAAGTCTGACTCAAGCAATGTACTCATCACTGCTGAGAGCAACTACTCCTTGTAAATAAATGGAGGAGGCTGTGGCTGCAGATCAAAACACACAGCATACTCCCAAAAGACAAAAAAAACCCCACTATGGTCAAGTGAATCGGGTATCAGAAAGAGGCTGGAAGTCTGGCTGACTTTAAGGGCCCAAAAATAGGACACATTCTTCTGTAGCAGAGGGTGTGTGTGTATGTCAACAGGAATACATACCAAGCTCCTGCTGAGGGGGCTTGACTTTCTCCACACCGGGAGGGAGGCCAAAACAAAAGGGACTGGCTGGTGTGGAGCTGGATGGAGGTGGTTTGATTACCCTCATGGAGCAAAGAACAAGGTATCATGTGTTTATCACATAGCTTTTGCATTGAAGGAGAAGCCAAATTGTATCTTGTAGTTTTGACCAATGTGAATGAGGTCAAAGACAATAAATAAAAACACTGAACACTGAATTGTCTCCTGGGATGTCAAGTAACACCAACAGCCACACACAGTATACTCTACTTGTTAAGACTGATCTCATGGGAAATTCAACCTTCTTGCTACTGGTAACCTTAAAGTGACGATGTAACTTCGCTAAACTTTTGCTCTTGGTAATTACAGGATGAATGCATTTTTTTTTTCTGATTTAAAACATTCACTAATATATTCTGTCAGACAGAAAATATAAAAACCCCTCAGATTTAATATCATGCAGTGCCTGCAAGATATTAAAGCCTGTTCATTTTTGAAAATACATTTTTAAAACAATGAGCGAAAAGAGTTTTCACCAAAGCTTAATTTTGTACCTAATTTAGTTTGACATAAATAAGTCAGTTATATAAGTTGCAGAATATATTTGACGTAGATCTGTGTCCTGTTTTCAATTAGCGCCAGCAGGATTTTTTTATAGTTGGTTCCACTGTGCTACAGTCTACAAGTCTGCTGCAAAATGGAATGAAAATAACAATCCCAACGCACACACACGTTAAGGCAGAGAAGCTTTCTTTGCTGCAGGTTTGCCAGTATGAAACAGAAGGATGGACATCTAAAACATTAACATTAAGAGTTAACTAAACTGAGAAACACACAGAGCTCAGTAAGTAAAATGATCTGCTAATGTTGGTTTAAACGATTAGCAATATTTCTGATTTTATTCATGCTGTAGTGTAGTGGTATTTTTCATTGCTGGTTTTACAGAGTAAAATCTTGTTTATTGATCGAGTCAGATCAGTGTGTGCTCTCCTTGGTGCTGAAGAGATGTTGATGTTGTTGCCGTTTGGCAGATTACTTTGTCGATTACTGCCTTGCGTGGCCTCTTGTTTCTTGGTGGTAAACTACAATTAAAGGCCAGTAACACCAGGCTGGGTGTGGTGATCCTAATGTGGGTGTTCTTACACCGCTAAGCGTTGGCTGCCGCAGCAGCACCTGTGACTGGAGGACAAATGTCCTCCCCGTTTGAGAGACTCTGGACAGGACGCTCAGACTGACGGTGTCTATAATCTAATAATACAGATATCATATGAGAGAAATCACTAGCCAACCGGACTGAGCTCAAGGACACTGGTGTATTTAGCGTTTAGCATTGTAGTCCCATAACATCGGCAGACTCACAACGGACGTTTAAAAAAAGTATCATAATCGATGCAGCAGAACCAGAGATATCATCTCTTTGTCTTTCTTCTTCCTTGTCAAAACCTGGTGGCTCGGGTGCGTTATGCTAGTAGCGGCTAATGTAGCCTGAAACTCCTAGCCATACAGCGTGGCGATTAAGTCTCGCCGCCAGTTTGCCCTAGGCCAACTGTGGCTTTGTGACTAAAAATCCCCAATAGCACCATTATAAAAGAGACATCTGTAAAACTGTGGACAGGACGCCTTCACCTGCAAACAAGTTAATGTAGATAGTGTCACATCAGAATAAAGAACCCAGTGTGGTGGTAGAAATGATAAGAAAACACCATGTTGATGTTGTCTTGCCTTTGGATTTTTACATATTTCACTGACACATAAACCATGCATATTGGAGCAGCACACAGTAAACGGATACATTGATGAAAAGTGTACAAATATGCTTTCAGCTGTTTGTCATTTCTGTAAAAATCACCAGGATATAATCAGGATTTCTTCGTGTGTAAAGTTGGGTTCTCTCCCATGTTCCCATTCTGTCACTGTGAAAGTTGGGTTTTATTTGATGGGAATACTGATGTGTCATCACATTTTTTGGTTTTGGCTCCTAGTGGGCTTGTGCAATCCTGTCTTCTAAAAATAACACTTATATACTACAAAGTGGTTTTGCCTAATACCCTTTGATGGGAGTGTAATTGCTGCATGGATTATGTTTACTGGCAATTGTTTTCCCCAGTCCATAAGGTTGTTTCTTTTATACTTGTATGGATTTTTGTACAAAGATACAGTCACATTACACTTCCACCTTACAAATATTCATTCTATCTCCCATTCACTTCAATTAATGCCTGCACAAGATTTGAGAGGTGCGTGTGTCGGCTCCTCTGCTGCCCACATTTACTCATAACACCCTTCTCTGCGTAGACCTGCAGAGAAGTATCTTCGCAGAACCATAATTCCAGAGGAACCCACAGAGAATTATCATGAAACTCTTATAGATTCCAGTTACAGCAAGCAGCTTTATTCAGCTGAAAAGCTCTAATAAACCTGGAGATGAAGCTGGATGTGTAAATAAGCCATAGTTTCCTTCACCCTCACCATAAGAACTTAACAATATGTCAGATGCTGTTAGCTGCCCCCCAACTAGCCAAAAGACACCTGATGCGGCTTTAAATTTAGTGAAAGATTTGATTTTGGTCAAATCTGGAGAAAGGAAACACGTCCGAGACCACAATCTTTCCCTAACCTTAAGTGCTTTGAGTTGCCTTAATGTAACCATAAAAATGTTCATCATGCTTTACTTGCCTTGAGCGGATATCGTACGGAAAACAAATGAAATACGCTGACAGTGAACGTTTTGCAGATACATTCAGTGTGAACATTTTACAACTCTGCAGAGACGTTTATTAAAGAAAGTTTTTTATGTTGATGAAAAAACGTAATCTGGACATCATTAAGTTTCTTTAATTGTAGCTTATTTGCACGTTCTGAAACTAGTTTAAGTCACATCATGTTTCGGAGACACAGTGGGCTTCCAACAGAGGCAGGTGATGACATTTTGGTATAAAGGCAAATATGTATTTTTGTCATCTATTATTGAATAAATGACAAAATAATCATTTCTAATTCCTTTTGATCCACACAGCACCATACAGTATATTCTACAGGCTACAGATCCACTGCTGTAAAACACCCTGTTCAAAGGATTTTTTCTCAGTAGTGGTTGTGCTGTGCCTGCAGCCTGAAGAATCCTTCCCTGCTGCGCTTTTAAACAGAAAGCTTTCAGTGAAGAGAGTAAGGATCATGGATATGGATTATAGTGTAAGGGTAATGAAGGCGGGCGGCGGCGAAAACTTTCCTGGATACGCGGCGCGGCGCGGCTGAGCGGTGCTCTGCTGCTCCGGAGGATCAGTGGAGGTAGTTAGTGAATGTTTCTTTGCACAGTGATTAAGGGGGAGGACCAATGGCAACAAAGGAGACGGGGAGGACGGTAGCTCCTCCTCTCCCTATCTCTCTCTCCCTCTCTCTGTGCTTTATAGATGCATATAATCCCTGAGTTGACCCAGAAAACAAACTCCTCTGACTGCCGAGACGCCGCAGAGTTTGAATCCGCCGCAGGGCTGCATGTAGCCGGAGCATCAGCTGGAGAAACAACCCCGGCACTGATCCAACTTCTCCGTACGGATTCCACATTAATACATCGGGTAGGTGTCGTCTTCTGTTACTCCCTAAACAGGTAGAGAGGCAGCACTTTCCCTTTGTACCGCGGACTATTTTATAATTTCTCCTCAGAATAAAACCAGGCTGATTAGATCTGCTTACAGGCAGCGAAATCTCTCCTATTTCACCTTGTCTCTTTGTTTACTTGCGGCGTTATTGCCTTTTATATTTGTTGCGGTTTTATGGCACGAATAATGTCAGATAGCCCACATGCAAGGTCCTCGAGGATAAAAAAAAAGAAGAGGTTGCATGCTTGTGTAATAATGCCAGCAATTATTATCCTCCCTCCGACTATCTATTTACAAAGTGGCATTTGGCTGAATGATAATCCAGCTCCACAGATAGGGTATAATTAGGTAACACAAGAGCAGAATATTCTAAGGAGGATTTAGGCTATTGAGGAAAGTGTCTTGTTTTATCAGCACTAAAAGGGTTGGTTTGCTACAAGCAGCCAGGGGCACCACCAGAGTTCATTTTTGGGGGATTTAAAAGCCTGAAATGTCTTTGTTTTTCACAGACAGAAGCAGGCATTCATTGCATTGCTCGCTCTGGATGTGTTTGCATGATCATCCCATTTAGAGGCAGGTTATAAAACAATGCCATCAATTTTAACAAGCCCATCACGCTGACAGCAAATTACAGTTTCAGCATTAACAGGATCTGTTTGTCATCTGTTTGGTGATCTTAATTCAAGATCTTTTGTAATGACTGTGTGAAGACAGAGGCAGTGTGTGTTGTGTGTGTGTTGGGGGGGTGGGGAGGTGTGTGTGGTCTAAGCATTCCTCTGCGTCCTTTTGACTGCAAGGGTATTGCTGCCCTCCCTCGTCGGTGTGATTTCCAGTGGTAATTCACTGATGGTGTAATTTTGGAGGTTTGAGGTGGGTTTTTTTTTTACGGGGACAGTTGCGATGTGGCTGGAAGCGTTCAAATAAAGAAAGAGAAAAGGGAGAGTAGTTTCACCAGAGAGAGGGACAGGTTGCTCTCATGAGAGTGAAGGTTTTTTTTCTTATTTCATTGTTTTAAAGGGGAACTCTGTGTTGCGGTAGTACTGCACTTGTACGTAACTGGTAGACTCACAGGAGACGGATTAAAGAAAGAAGCTGCAGAGACTGAGGTATCCTGACTTTCAGTTTCCTGTATGGGTCAAAATAAAAAAAAACACTGGATCCTACATTTCCCATATTGCAACTGGATAACGTTTCTTTTCTTAGACCCTCCTTGCCTCTTAAATGCTCATGTCTTTCAACCCCACACCTCCAGTTTGTAATGAAGACTAAAGACTAGAGTATAATTTTTTTTACACACACAAAAAAATGTTTAAGTCTCAAGCCCAATCCCAGACAACCCTGATGACATCATCAGGGTAGGGCTAGGTGATACGTTGAATTAATATGATTAATTAAATTTTTCGGTTTTGCACCATGTGTAAAATGACTAAATTGTAAATCATTAGAACATTAACGAAAAAGTTACTTTTAGCAGGCTGCATGATCGCTGGCTACATTAGCTGTCTCGAGGAACAACAGTCTTGTAGGTGGCTAGCTGGCTCTGGCTAACTCATAGTGAATTCAACAGTCGCATCTACGATAGGGACAGACTGAAAAGTGTCTCTGCACAGTGATCTGCTCTCTCAGCTTGTGTTTGTTGACGATTACAAGAGATGAAACCATGGGAACAGTGTGCGAAAAATTGAAGAATAACCTTGAAGTAGGGCTCTTCAAGGTTATTCTTTTAAACTTCAGAAAGAAGACATTATACAACTTGTTTACAGGCTGAGTAGCACTCCTCGGATGAGTAAAATTGAACCGCGTGTGTAAAGTTGAGTGTGTGGGTATTTTAAGCCTATTTAGGTTGTGATGACTATGGGTTGTATTAAAAAAATCTAATTTGATGTGTTATATGTTTCAGGGTGACAGAGCAGCCATGGCTGAACACATGATGATGCCCATGACCCACGGCTTCAGGATGGGCATGAACGGACCTCCGCAGCACAACGGCCAGCCCGGCCTGCGCAGTCTGCCCAATGGCCAGGTGATGCACTATGGCAGGAACCCTCAGAACAACATGGAGGCTGCCATGAGACAGCGGCCGGGCATGGTGGGACCCGGAGGGATGGCTGGCCCCGTGAATGGAGCTCCCATGGCCAACCACCACCACCAGATGATGTCTGGGAACATGATGTACAGCAGCCAGGGTCCGCAGCAGCAGCACCACCACATGCACCCACAGCAGCAGCAGCAGCAGCAGCAGCAGCAGGGTGGACACCCACAGCAGTACCTCCCTGGTAACCTCACCTCTCAGCAGCTCATGGCCAGCATGCATCTGCAGAAACTCAACACTCAGTACCATGGACACCCGCTTGGATCAGCCAACGGCCACCACCTGCCCAATGGTGCTCAGTACCGGGTGGGTCCAGCCCAGCTCTCAGGCATGCAGCACATTGGCGGCCCTTTGGGGCTAAATGGCATGGACATGGATCTGATTGACGAGGAGGTTCTGACTTCACTGGTACTGGAGTTTGGGTTGGATCGTGTTCAGGAGCTGCCCGAGCTCTTCCTGGGACAGAATGAGTTTGACTTCATATCGGACTTTGTGTGCAAACAGCAGCCGAGCACGGTGAGCTGTTGAGCGAAGCGGCCGGAAGCTGGTTTGGTTTGTTTGGACTGGACACCCCAAAGAATGACTGAGCGGTCACAGTAGCACAGCGAGAGGAGACAATCTCTCTGTTCTGTTTGGGTGTTTCTGTGTCTGTGTATTTGACAGTGTCTGGTACGCCTTCACACTGACCTGCCTGCGAGTTGATGAAGAATTGTAATGAGTGAAAACGCAGCAAAAGCACCGGGTTTCTCGTCTTTGAGCCGGTGCCAGTAAGATCTGTCGTCTTTGGCCAAATTGAGGCATCCTGATGCAGCGGGCTCTGTCTGTACCCATCTGGCCCTCCGCACATGTGCCTGCAGTGCCAAGGCTTTGGGATAATTGTAAACTTAGCAAACACAACGGGGAAGGCCTGGAAAGACTATCCACCTGGGTCTGCTAGATTCTGTGGTATCTCTAAATGTATTTTATCTCTGATGACACCTTCAAATAGTAGCAGATGTTTTACAAATTTATAAAAGGTAGTCCTCTGAATTTGTTTATACAAGGATGAAGGGATTAAGAACAGATTTTTTTCTGACAATTTGTGCATATTGAAGGCTGGCTCTTCAAAAGTGAGTTCCTACAAAATATTACACATTTCCTTGAAGAGCAGGAGAGCGAGGTTGTGCAGCATTCCTGGGTGACGTGATGGGGGGGTTTATCTGGGATTGGTCGGGTGAAATGTGCTACATCGATTCTTTAGCTTTCAGTGTCGTTTACCTGACTCCGATAAAATCTGCAATCATTAAATGTATGGCATCTGTTCCCTGCTAATTAACTGTGATTGAATCATTGGCAAAGTAGCGCATTGCTTAGAGTGTTGGCTGAAACAAAGCATTTATCAGTAGAAAATGGCTTGGAAGTCTCTCCGTTCCAAGTCAGACATTTAGGTGCTCATTGCAAGCAAATTTTGGGTTACTGCTTAGTAGAATTGCAAGAATTGTTTGGGAGGGAGAAATCTTAAAAGCATGTGGGGAGCACTATAACTGTGGCCTGTTGCAAGACCCAAAGCCAAACAAAAAAGCTGCCATCAGAGGGTGAATGTGTTGGGCACAGATCTGAGGTGGGATTTCTTTCTAAAACAGGATTGGTTGGGGAAAAAAA
>NTHP01000512.1:282832-329168 GCA_003416845.1 Oplegnathus fasciatus | reverse complement strand
AATATTAATCCAGAAACATCAGATATAATAGAAACACACTGACAGGGAACGTTTTACTGCATGCATATGAATATTTTTGCTTTTAATGGACAACAAGATTAATTCCAATGAAAGCTGCCCCACGAACATATGCCAAAGAAGTTTCTAGGCAATGAGAAAGTTAATGAATAACTTTGTTTGCAGCGGAGTTGTCAACAGGACAACAAGACTGACTTTATCCATCCAAGGGGAAGACAAGAAGGTTTCTCAGAAGGTCCCAGAGTGTTTGTGTGTATTTACCATGCGTAAGTAGTTCATGAGGCTGGTTCCATGCTGCCAGATGAGGGGGGAGGTGCAGCTCAGCGACTTCACTCCGATTTCTTGACTGCGGTTCAGCTCCCGCACGGCGCTCACCACCACATGAACCGCATCAAACATCAGGGCCGATGACAGCTGGAACACACGAAATAAGGAGAATACAATAAACAAAACTGGAGTTTACAATGGAAACCTGTGAAAAGCCAACTGTCTTCTTACCACCCCTGAAGCTGCCGTGACAAACAAAACAGCCTCCACTCGTTCCTGTTTCCATTTCAAATAACCCGTTTACTTACACTGGTTTACTTGGTCTATCGTGTGTTTTATAGAAACAGAAAATGAGACATTGTGGTTGCTTATTAACACATTAACCAACAGGTAGCCAACAACAGCTGGAACTGGTGATTACAAAAAGCGTGTCAGAAATCCTGTGAGGCTACGCTAGCTTTGCACACTTTATTTAATCGAAATTGGCATGCAAATGTAAATAAAACTATTTATTTGAGTTACTGGAAGACGTGTTTCTTCTTTCTTCTGTTTCAGTAGTAGCTAGTGTTTCCCCCATGTTTCTAGTGTTTTTGCTAAGCTGAGCTAAACTATATCGCTGTGTCGCCTCTCAGTGTGTCTGCCTGCTGTTTGCTGCAGAGCAGGTAGTGTACGGTGGCTTTATCAGAGCTTGTTTGATGAAAACAGCTGTCTGCTGTTGCTGGAAACAGTGAGACTGAAGCTGACAGGAAAATGTGCCGCAAAACCAAAACTGGGAGCTAAAACAGGCTAAAAAGCTCCGTAGAGTTGCAGAGTGGGTGATTACTCTCTGGCATTTGATTTTATATTGTTCACACAAACACTGCGTCCTACAAAGACATTAGAAAAATGTTTGTGCGTTTGTTCATGCTCCTACAGGCGAGAGCGTCGGGGAGCGATAGCAGAAAAAAGAAAAAGTGAAGCGCTCCTGCTATCAGCGGCGTTCAGAGTGCGGCTCGTACGGCTCAGTGATCCTATCAGAGCCTGACGTTCTGGTCTGTTTGGTCAGTTGTCAGTCAAACTGACACTCTGAGGGAATCAGACAAATTGTATGGAGGCAGAGCTGCACAGTCTGTCGACGGCTGATAAAAAAGATGGGTGTATGACTGAGTGTGATTGGAGTTCTCTCCGAGTTGATAGTTTCAGGGCTGGATGACGATAACTAATTACAGTTTGAAGAGAGAAAGATAGAAGAGGGAAGATAGAGACGGAAAGAGTGAAAAATAATTGGCAGCTCTCACCAATCTGTCTGTTTGGTCCTGCCGCTGTTTCCTCCAGTTCACACATGTGCCAGCTTTAAGTAACATTACTTTAGGAAATATCAGACTGTTACTTTGAGATAATCACCTAACTATGTGTCAAGATAAGATTTGGGACTCACATTTAGTATTTAAGCTCATTACCTGCTTAATGAGTAAGTTAAACATTTGCACACTGTAAGGTCTGCGTTGTCATTGTTCGGGGGCGTGGAGCACCAGGGGAAGTCAGGGATTTTTTACAGATTTTTTTGGGAGGTCTAGGTGAAAGAAAAAGGAGACCAACTTCTGCTGTGATATAATCAGACCAGAATCAACTGAAAGTGTGATAAAGTGACTGTGCAAGTTTACTCTTTAATGGTTCACTTTTATCAACTCAGATCACCTGGTTAAAGTTCGGGAAGGATGGTGGCCTTGGTTAAATACTGAAAAAGTCTATACTTACTTGAAGCGCGAGACAGGACGTGTTTAGTTTTTCAGTATTTTACCAAAACCACCATTCTGACCTGACTTAACCTAACTTGTTTTAATATTGTAAACCTAACAACAGGTCAGACGCAGGATGTGAATGGACCCCAGTCTCTGGTGTCAATGTCCTGCACTTTTTACATCCATCCATGTGGAAAAACACTGCCAGTGAACAAGGCACCAGTTATGTTTCCTCCACAACATATCAGGCTAAATCTTTTAAAAATACAATTGCTAGCAGACAGGTTTTAATGTGTTTTTAATTGTTTTTGGATGAAGGTTGTATGGCATAGAGCAGTGGTGGGGGGGATGACCAAGAGTTGCTGATGCTATCATGCTTTCCTGAATAATTTCCTTTATTTCAACTTAGCTCCATTTTTATTAGTTGCTTCCTCAATATTGTTAATGATTGATAAAAATTAAATTAGTTTACATGGGATGGGGGGGCATGAACTTTTTTCGACTTCTGAAGAGGGGCAATGTTTGAGAACCACTAGCATGGAGAAGGACACTACAACAGGCTGTGGAAAAATAGACTAAAGTATGATACTTAGGATAAATTCATTGTCTGTTTTAATCTTTTCATGGCATTTTTTGATTATGATAAAAAATATAGCCTTCTTTGAGGGAAACTTCAGGGCTAAAGGGGTTAAAACGTTTTGTCATATCATTCTGTGCCAGCATTCATTTCAGGCTGAAACTCTTCATCTGATCAAGTAATGGCCACAATCATCACAATAATGAAGTTCATTACAATCAAAACAATCCTATTTATGGCTCTTTTCAGCTCCTTCAAGCACCTTAAGTGAATAAATATGAACAATAAACCCCCGGGGGATGTTCTCTGCAGTGATTGGTGTTGTCATTACTATTATCTTTATCAGAGCTCAGGTGTTATTGCCTCTGCTGATATCAGAGCTGCAAATGAGACAAACAGCTCTGAAGAGATTGATCTGTCCCGATGGGTCCTTTCATTAAGGAGGAGAAGAACGATGTAGATTGATGGAGGAATATTGAAAGAAATAAGGCAATACTACAGCTGCACAACATGCAATCAAACCTGAATCTGCAGAGGTGCCCTTGAGCAAGACTGCACCGATGATTTGTTGTCTATTTGTGTTTTTGTTGTTTTCTTTTAGTTACTTCAAGATGGTAACTTCTGTTTCCTTCTGATGCTGACGTATTGAACTGTTAGAGATCACAACTTAATTTCCTCTCAAGATAAAATTAAGCGCTCACATTTTGTTATTGAACTCATTATGTGGAGATTAGTTATCTGGTCTTAGTTATCTCATTATCCCTGATCACATTTTTATGTCATTAGCTTGAGATACAAATCGCCACACAGCAGAAATTCCACTTTTGACCAACTTAAAACAACTTGATATTTTTTGTTATTTAATATTTTATAACAAACAGTTACACAGTTCGATTTGGTGGAAAAGGCTTCGCTCTTTGAGAGAGATCACCAAGGACTCTGCTGAAAAACTAATCCTGCCTTAATAAACATACATGAACATTAGATCTTAGTTAGCTTACATTCATGAACAAAACAATACCAAGACCTTAACACATAAGGAGGAGGTTGGGGTGGTGATGGTGAGAGGGATCAGGTTGTAATGGCCACACTGGTGCAGCATGAATAGAACTGGGCGATACCGGTCAGGCTCGATCGCTATAGTATCTGTATAAATCATGATTTAGAGATAACAGTTTGAAATCTCAGGGTAAATAGGTTGTGAAACCAACATAACAAGCTTAAAGAACATTTCAGAAGCTAATTTCTTCAAAACCTAAATTGTTGATACTTGAATCCACAACTTCTTTAATCAAGGAGACATCGGACTCTCCTGTGTATCAGTGTGTAAGTGCCTCTCACCGCTGGTCCTGGGTACGGGCTGACATCGCAGCCTTCCCTCCAGGACAGGTTGAGGCTCCTGATGAACTCCAGGTAGAAGGGATGACTGCTGTTCAGCATGGAGAAGCCCACAATGTTAGACTGATCGTCCACCACGTCGTCCAGACGAAGCAGAGGGAAGTCCTGGAGACAGACAGAAAGAGAGAGAAAAAGAGAGGGGGAAAGAGGAGAAAGATGTTACGTCTTTTTTTTCTGTCTTATGTGATGTATGTTAACAGTTTGATGAAAAAGCAGAAGTTGTGAGATGCAGAAACAACAACTATTTAAGATCACAGTGGGGAGAAACTCCCAGACGAGAAAAGGATGAAAGGAAAACAGAAGGAAGAGGAGGACAGAAACAAACGAAGGGATTGATTGGGGTTTTCTTTTGCAGGCTGAACAACGTCAAGTTCAATTTTTAAATTCAGAGCAGGCTAACAGAGAGAAAAAAGGGTTTAAAAAAAAGATGGACATCAAACGCTGGGGAATTTCAAAGAACTTCAAATAGTCCTTGAAGACGAGTCGTGTCACGCTGAGCTCTGCTGCTGAAACAAACCAGAATCAAACTGTTGCTCGGTCCTCGGAGGGTTTGTGTTTGCTCTGAAACAGATGCTGACGATGAAACATTTAGCTTCAGCTGTGCAGAGTAGAGACGGCAGGCAGGGTTCTGTTTAAAACAGAGGCTGCAGCCTTCAGATACTGAAGACCGACTCAAACCAGTACCTTCACCTGATGGTTAATTGTCACTGAATTGAGCACCATGTGGTCTCACTCATAAATCTGCTATTTTTTCCTCTTTTCAATTTGGGGCTGCAATTAATGATTCCTGTGATTGTCGATTCATCTTAGAATTTAATTTAGATTTTTGAATTGTTAAATCAATGAAATGTAAAAAAAAATGTCCAACAATAAAGTTTACAATCCATGTTTTGTCTGAGCAGCATTTAAAAAGCTATAAAAGGTTTTAAATTTACAATTTTAAAACAAAAGAGCAGTTAATCCTCACGTTGGAGAAACTGGAACCAGACGATGTTGGTATTTTTAATAAATCACTTACACAGTTATTTCAATTATTGTTTCAGTGCTGTGTCAGTTTCAGAGTTGACACATTAAAACTTTGACCTGCTGGTGGCGCCACAGGAAGTCAGACGATCATCAGAGTCATTAGAATTCATCCTCTGGGGACCATTAATATCTGTATCAAGCTTCATAGCAATAAATCCAGTAACTGTTGAGATGTTTCAGTCTGGACTAAAGTAGTGTCATTTTGTATTATGTGTCCTGCCTTGTTTGTTCAATGCTGTTCTGTCAAATAACCGTGTTGTTTGTTTCTAGTACGCAGTTCCTGTTCTGACCACCGTGCTCCACCCACACAGGTGTTCCTCCAGCTGCTTGATTGGACCTCTGCTCAGGGCTGTGTGGGTGTGTACAAACTGAACTTGATTGACACCTGGCTCAGCCCTCTGCTGAGTCTGTTAAACCTGTTAAAGTGGTACAACCCAACTTTCACCTCACTACAGGTCTAATCAGGGCCTTTAAAAGTGTTGGATAAGAAATCCAATAGCACTTTTAATCTATTTTGATGATTCTTTTGTACAAATAGAAATTTTAGGAAAGGTCAGGTGATCAGTAAAACATTATGATTCATCAGATCCTTTATTTGTCTTTCTTTGTATATTTTGTCGTTTGTAGTTTATTTGTCTTCATTTCCCCTGCACTTTACTGTACTTTTTGTTATTACTTTGGTGGTGTATTTGTTTTTGCTCTGATTCTGTGGGACTTTATGAGACATGGTTGTAGGAAATACGTTACTTTGTTCGTGTTCATGTTGTTTTTATATGTTTATGCTGTTGTTTATTTTCACCTTTTGATTCGGGAAAGAATAAAAAGAGAAATCTAGCTAGTAGTCGTCGACATGTCTCACTCTGGGTCGAAGTGTTGGATGGACAGACTGTCATCATCATCATTTGGCTGCGTCTCTACCAGGGTTAAAAATATTCTGGCACAGAATCTATCCGGTCTGCAGAAACTGTGTCTGTAGAGGGTATGAGGTGGTGGAGGGGAGAGTTATTTTTTTTCTTCCCCATCGAGGTCCAAAAACACTGAGCCTTAGTCAACCATCCAGGAAATATTCAGACCCTGGAACCTTTTCTGTCCAGCTGTTTAGCACAACTGCTAACCTGTGTGTAAGGTTAATTTCTTTTTCCCTGAATCTCTCCGACACTTATTTACTTAACCGCGTCCCAGTCTGTCGGGAAGCTACTGCTGTTGTTCTTGTTGTCGCTGGTGTGGTTGCCGGTTGCCAAATCAATTTCAGCTACAGCCAAGTACACTGTCAGACTGTAGGCCTGCCAGCCGTGACAAAGAGCTGTTGGCTGGAGGAGTCGCAGCGACGAGGCCAGCACTGCTGAGGGAGAAAACACTGCGACAGTATCCCAGAAGGACACCAGCGATGCCGTGACTGCAGCACAGTTTAGACAGGACGTTCATTTAGAAAGAAGCAGGTTTTCAGTGGCCGATGAGGGCGGCACAAGGTCAGTTCAGTGCTCTCTGAAGAAATGATGTGACGGTTTCTCTGTCTCAGATTTGTGTGAGTTTCAAGGAGCAATAAGTAAGATTTAGATTCCTTCCTTCCCCATTCAGGAGAACATGACCATCATAGATCTGCAGGGGTTTGATGAGGTTATTGATCAGTACCTGTGACTCACTCATTGACTGGAACATTGACCCCCCTCCACCAAACATTAGTTAGATTCACGACTCCGGTATCTCAATAAAGTTTTATAGACTTCGTACATTTACTCAAGTACTGTACTTTAATTTTTAGATTCTTGTACTTTACTTGAGTATTTCCATTTCATGCTACTAATATATCATCAAAAAATAAATTATTATGTATTTTCGCAGATTAAGCTTCCTCTTCCATTGGTATATAAAAGTAGTTAAAATTTGCTCTACCTTTATCAGCTGCAACATTAAAATGATGATACACATTAATGCATCAATAATTATTATTATACATTAATACAATACACATTATTCTGAAATGGGCCATTCTGCATAATGAATACTTTTACTTTTAGTACTTTAAATATATTTTACTGCTAATACTTTTACTTAGAACTTAAGTATTTCTACACTGTGGTATTAATACTTTCACTTATGTGAAAGTTCTGAGTACTTCTTCCACCACTGTTTGTACATTTCTCTCCTCTGCTTTTGCCTAAAGGGCAACACACATCGGTAACGTGTCAAAACACGGCACCATTTACCACCGTCTTGTCTCCCACCATTACTGTGCTTAATGCTCAGCTAAAGCAGCAATTTTATCATTTTCCCTCATCTGATCGACACATTCTGGCTACTGTACCTGGACTACTTCTGTCTGTCTGGCGTGCCCACTGTGTACTACAGATGTCAAGTGATGTAATGCTACGTGACGCTGCCGATGCGTGTTGTCTTTAAGAGTCCACAACCATGAACTTTTGAACTTACTTTGAGCTAAATGGTAACGTTGACTAAATGAAAAGTGAGAGGATCACCAAAGTTATTACAGTTCATCCTGAGGGGAACATGAATGTTTATTCTCATGGCATGGTAGACCAGCTGACACAACATAAGGGAGTTCCTGACAGGACGGCATCATGCAAATAAATAAAGGAGGGGGTCCAGATGGCGTCACGCTGGAGGAAACGTGTGATCCTGCAGTCAATTAGCGGAAATTTAATCTAATGTTTGGTTTGACCCTCATTATACGCAGCTTAGGGTCTCATATGGAAGCCGTATTTTAAACTCATTTTGTGTCTGGTTCAGTCTCAGCGCTCTCATCAGGCTGCTGTTGATGAGAGCGCTGAGACTGAACCAGACACAAAATGAGCCGTAAAAACCAAACCTAGGAGCTAAAAGGGGCTAAAAAGCTCCCTCGAACTTCAGAGTTGGTGATAATCCTCTGGCATTATACGTGACCATTGTTCACGTAAAAATATTGATTGATCTTTAAAAGGTGCAGTTAGTCTGATACTTTATTACTGTAGATTTACTCTAGATCTACTATAGATTTAAACGTAATAAGATTGGCTTAAGGAATTACCTTTTTGTCAATTAAGTACCTTCTCTGGCAGCTTCCGCCTTATTTCCTGTATTGTTTTTCCACTTTTTCTACACTCAGACATCTCATAGCCAAAGCGGTGGTGAACTCTACATAACGTCTGTCATCTGAAACCTGCTCGTCTTGTCACAGTCAGCAGAGCGTGTTTAATACAAAGTTAAAGGTAGGTCAAAGACAGCGCTGCAGGTGTATGAGTGTGTGTGGAAGTGGTGAAGTGGGGGAATCATTTTGCTTTTGGTCTCTATCCAGGGTTCTGCTGGAGGGGGGGGGGACGGCAGTTTCGCCCTTGGTTTGTGAACGCGGCAGGAAGTGCCCTTGGGAATGGCTCTGTTAACGTCTGTGACACGACGGTGTTTAGAGACGAGGCGGAGATCTAGACGAGTTATTATCCACGCAAAGTCTCTTCGCACAAGGGCACGACACCGGACAGTGAAATTATAATGATGACAAACGGCGGCGGGGCCAGCATGCATCTCTGATGAGAAGAGAGAGACGAGGAGAGGAGTTATGGATAAAGAGGAGATATATGCAGGGAGTGAGGGAGGTGAGAGAGGAGAAGAAGGGGAAGAAAAGGATGAAAAAGGATGTGACCCACAAACATCCTTAAAGGTGTAAAATGGTTGGTTTAGTACTAACAAACTAACAGAGATGTTGATGGTAGGATGAAAGAGAGAGAGAAAAATATTATGGGCGATTGTGAGGAAAAGAAAGGAGAGGAAAAGAGGACAGATGGAGAGAGGAGGAAAGGGCAAGATGGGAAAAGAGGATGGGAATTGGGCAAGGAAAGGAGGGGAGGGAGCACAAGAGCTAAAAGGGAAGGAGAGCAAAGGAATCAAGGTAAAAAGGAAAGGAAAGGAAAGGAAAGAGGAAAGAAAATAAGGAGATGAGAGGAGATAAATAAGTTTAGGACAGAAAATGAGATGGAAATAAAAGTAATCAAATGAAAGAAAACAGGAAAGGCAAGAAGGAAATGAGAGAAGAGGAGGGGTTAGGAAAGGGAAAGGAAAGGAAAGGAAATAAGAAGTGAACAGAAGGAATGAGGAAAGGAAAGGAAGACATCAAAGATGAAGAAGTGATTTACAAAATGAAAGGAAACGTGGTCAGGGGGAATAAGAAAAGGAAAGAGAGATAAGAGGAAATGGTTTCGGAAAAGAAGAGAGAGAGAATGAGCAGAAAAAGGACAGCATGAAAGAGGAAAGGAAAAGGTATAGAGTAGTGTATGATATAAGAGGGTGGTATTTAGGAAAGGAGAGGAGAGGAAAGGAAAGATAAAGACAAAGAGGGGACATAAAAGTATAGGAAATGGATAAGAGGACAGGATTTAGGAGAGGAATTGGAATAAAATGAAAGAAAGAGAAGGAAAAATGTGAGAAGGGAAGGATTACGTAAAGGAGGAGATTTAGGAAAGGAAAAAATGAGAGGATGGTAAAGAAATAAAAGGATAAATGACTGGGGGAAAGAGAAAGAGGACAATCAGAAAAAATCTGATGTTTTGAAAGGAGAATGTTAAAGAAAAGAAGGGGTGTAGGAAAAGAAAGGAAAGAAAAGGGCAAGAGAACAGAAAGAAAGATGGAAACTAGAAGGAAACGAGGAGGGGTTTTAAAAGCAAAGGAAAGGAAAGAGGGAGAGAGGATGAGGACCACCTTCTCCATGAGGATGAATAAGGGGAAGAAAAGACGTGGTGAGAGCGTAGAATTCACCTACGTGCTTCATGATGGATGTAAAGACGAGGCTTGAGGCTCTTACCATGGTGGTGAGGATGTACTTATAGAAGGCCGACGTCATCCCCAGCTCGTTCGCCTGCAGGCCACCGGAGGATGAGGAGAAAATGAAAAAATGTAAGTAAGTACACATCCTCAAACTTTCTCTGAAGAAACACGAGTCTCAGTTTATTGAAAAAAAAGAACCATCTGCTCTATATTTCCCCTCCTGCTCACTGTAGTTTGTCCCAAATTGGAGACAATTATGTTTCACCCTGACAGTCTGCGTCTGCTTCTTTATTAACATGAAACAACCTTGAAACAGTGACGATGTCTCAGAATACAACTACAGGATCTGTCAGTGATGAAGAGCTGTTCAGAAAAGTTTGGGAAGGTATAAATGGAAGGAGAATAATAGCTGAGAGAAGCTCAGTATGTTCTGATCGGGCAATTTGACGGTGAAAAGACGTCCAGACGATTTAATCTGCGTTAAATTTCGTTAAAAGCTGAACGTTCTGTAGACGTCTGAGTTATAATTGTCATGACCTTAAATGGTTATATGCAACCCAGACATCTAAAAACTTTAACTACAACCAAATTTAGTGGAGTTTCAACCTTGATGTCTGCGTCTTTTTGCCTGCAAAACCAAAACTCAGTGATCCCTGCCGGAGCTCTGATATCAGACATCTGCTACCAGTCCAGGATGCTTTCTGATGTGCTGATTCTTGCTCACAAGGGAGCAGGTTACCCAACAGAACTGTGTAGGAGTAGGTGGTAGTGAGTCTGGGCAGTAGTCGTATAGTCAGTTGGTCTTCCAACTGATCCTGAAACATCTCATCTCATTAACAACGTAGTTACTACAGTACATGACAGTTTAAACACTGTCTCATTAAATACAAGGCTCTTGCTGTGCAGTGAAGCGCTGCTCATTTCACCTGAAGCTTACTAAGCTTAATATTATATTTCATAAAAATGTAATAATTTCTTCTGATGTTAGCAAAGGCTCTTCATTTGAGGTGAGGTGGGGCACCTCCACTATAAACCATGCAGGAAACCCTGAGGCGCATCACTGCGGGTCGACGCACATGTTAACATGGCAGGATACATCGCTGCCCTATTTCACACCGTCGACACTCCAGAAAAGTAGCAATTTTATCAAACTCACTCTCCAGATGGGAACCAGTACTCAAGTCTGGGATGAGAGTTTCCTGTTGTTTCATAAACCTGTTTATGTTTTAAACCTTTCTACACTAAAGCTTCCTCAAGCAGCTGCTGCTTCAGACTGTTACATGCAGAATCTAACAGAACAACTCTCCCAGTACGAATGTTCAAAGCCCGGCTGGGATTTGAACTGGCAACCTCACTGTGAAGAGTTTCCAACTGACTCTGGTATTAATCCATTAACCTTCCACACACTGTGAGCTCATCTCTGCTTTATGCTGCCTGCAGGAGCTGAGCTTTACAGGAAAAAAGACAAACTTCTCAGACCCCCAAGGTTACCGGGCAGAGACTGAAATTACAACCTGCCAAAAAGCTGGTAGATTTAGTTTGTTGCTGTGAAGTCTGTCGACTCTACAGGCCAGTTTGGCAAGAAACCAGCCCGTGTCTGAAGGTCCTGTTCTACTCTGTAAACACCACAGAGGAAGAAACAAAGGAGACAAACAAAGCAGGAAATAAAGATGTTTCAAACAAACAGAGGAGCAGGACTGCAGTCCCTTTTATTTCATAAAAGTGTCTTCTTTTCTTCTGACGTTAGTGGGGAGCTCTTTATTTCAGGTGAGGCGGAGCACCTTCACCATAATACACTGCTGGAAACCCTGTATCTGTATATGAATGGATAGAGGATGTCAGTATAATTTTGGGTATATAAAAAAGACTGCTGCCCATTTTTGCCTAATTTTATAGTTTTTACATTGTGGTGAATTCACGCCATGAAAAGTCCAGCTGCATTAGCTGTTATTGGCTCTTGATTGCACTGTGGCCATTGAAAGAAACTATCAGTGAAACTATCTTATGAAAAAATAAAACAATGCAGGCCTGGAAAAATTCAGGACCAACAGCTGTTTACAAAATGGTAGTTTCTACAGTTAGCTAGTGAGGCACAATAAAACCTTTGACATCCTGACCTTCCTGAGGATGTGGTAGGAGATGGAGGCGTTGGCGTCGATGATGATGGTGGCCACTTTGTCATCACGGATCTCCTTCAGCAGGGGGGTGGGGTCCAGGCTGTCGTCCAGCATTCGCACCGACAGCGTCTCCCTGGAGATGAGGAAGCGGTGGACCAGCTCCTCCAATCGCAGCAGGCCTAACGGGTGGAGTCAGGAATCAGGACGTGTAACAGTAACAGACTTCATAAAACACATCAATAAATATGTCAGCCTTCCTCCTAAATATGGATTTATGGTTAAAAATGAGCTGAAACTGCATTAAAACTCTCACTGCTGTGAAAAAGAGACAGGAGTCCATAAATTATTCTTGAGTGTTTATCTTGTTTACTTGTAAAATGATTGCTCTGACTTGGAAGGAAATTAATGGGACTCAGAGTCATTAGAGACAAATAACTGTCGCAGCTCTGAAAATTTTCAGGTTTGAGCAGCTGCAATAAACAGAGACGAGGAGAAAGGTGATTATGTTAAACATCCATTAATTTTCCCCACAGAGAGTCAATTTGGACCCGTCCACAAAAAAGAAAGTCTGGATTTTCTGGCGCAACAACTGATTATTAGAAAGTAATAATCTTCATAATATTCAATATCTAACACAATTCATGAAACTACTTAAGACCGGCATTTCTTCTGCAATGGCCATTCAGTTTTCATTCTGTAATTGTCTATATTAGGTGTTACTGTTACTGGCAGAGTCTCCCTTTTCCACATGCGATTCAAATTGTGTGCCCCCACACAAGGATCTCAAAGGAAACAATGCATGCAGGCACATGATGCAGGAGACAAAAGCTGGTGCGTGCACACAAAAACATGTAAATGCATGCAAATGTGTAACAACATTGTGGACTGTCATCTTTTGTCTTCTTTATTAAACAAAATGAGTTGATAGCTAGTCTCAACCCACAGTTTGTTTGGCTGCGCTGTAAACAGACACACATGATCGAGACATCACGGTCATCAAGCAGGCACTGCCCCGGGGCCCCAGACCTCACTTTAAGCCCCCCACCCGGTAAACACAATGTCATCAGTTGCTATTGATAAGGTACAGAGGTAATGACAATTACCTTATGATACAGTTATTGACAGAGCAGGAGTAGAAAACAAAAAAAAATATAAACACGTTTTAGTCTGTTTTTAAAATGTCCTCATGTGCTGTTTGAATTTATTGTTTTTGTAACCACAGCTGATGTCAGATCCTTCTTCCTCCTCCATGGAGCCACAGGAAGGTAATTACTGTGTTTTAGTTAGTTGATGGTACAAATTAGAGGGAAATTATTAAATAGTATAAAAATAGATGAGAAAGTTTCATTATTAAATTATTTCCTGAGTAACTTTTGGAAAAGGCTGCCGCTCTTGCATCATCTCAGTTTTAACATTCAGAGCCGGTCAGCCTTCGCCTCGTTTCCTCGTCCCTGACAGAGGCAGCGGGCGTGTCTCGACTAATCGGCGCCATAAAGCGTTCATCAGGGCGCCGCTGGGTTTAACTGGCCGACAGCACCGTTCACTACAACAATACAGGCCTGTTAAACACAGCTGTTAACAGGACGAGGATACGGCTAAACACTGAGAGGGTCTGCAGCAAGAGCAGAGGAGCGTTAAAACAGTGAGACGTGGCAGCCCAGCTGGGAGAAAAAACAAGAGTGAGATCGATGAAGGAAAAGCGGAGGGGAAAAGAGAAAGAGCAGGAAGGAGGCAATGGACAGAGAAAAGGAAAGAGAAAGCGAGAGGAAAGGAAAGAAGAGAAGAGAAAAAGTCACACCAGCATTTAAGTGTGCACAATTTCACAGCTGAGATTAGTGAATGAGTTCAATTTTGGTGAACTTTGACATGTGAATTTGCACGCTTGTTGTCAGTACACACATGAGGGAATGTGTAAATGGGAGTGCACCAAAAAAGACGAACATAGAAAGCGTGCACGTCCTAAATCTTAGTGAACACTAAAGCATTTGAAAAAACTGCTTGATGCGAACAAAACCCAACTGTCCCTGATACAGCACATGCAGCCACTCAGCACTTCTTTAAGTATTTAATACCAGCAGAGCAACACTGAGCGACTGAACATCTAGAGGCGAGCAGATAAACAAGAGTAATAAACCAGGAGCTTCAGCTCAGCTCGTAAAGTTAGTAGAGAGGAAAAACCTTGTGAGAAAGATGGATAAAACCACAGAGATGACCAGCGAGAAGCAGAAAGTGACAGTGGCCTTGACGTGGACGAGGCTGCAGGAAATAAAGAGATGCAGAAGAAAATGGAAATAGAGGAGATCACACACTTCACAGACAGACTCACACTCTGCTTTGGCACAGACGAGGCTGGCCGTCGGGTAGCCGAAGGAGCGCAGGATGGATCCAATGGCCAGGCTCAGGTCCTCATTACTCGGGTAAAGAGTCACCGAGGCGAAGCGAAGGTACGGCAGCTTCGGGGTTTCCTCCGGACCGATCTTTACGTGAGGGATCTGAAGGAAAAAGGGCCGAGGAAGAAGAATTATTAGGAAGGAAAACAAGAGGAAAGGAAAGAAAAGGAAATGTCAGCTTAGGGGTTCCCTTTGGGCCAATCTTCATATTGGAGATCCGAGGGAAAATGTGTAGAAGGAAGACAAATTATTGAAAAGAAAAGTAAAGTAAAGAAGGGAAAGGAGTGAAAGGAAAAGGAAATGGAAAGAAAAAAGGGAAAGAAAGTAACAGAAATCAAAAGAAAAGGAACTGAAAAGAAAGGAATGAGAGGTGATGACATCAAGGGAACATATATTTTCTTTTTAAATCATCAAACCATACAGGCTTTACGGGGACTTCAGATAAGAGAAATGAAAGCTTTAATCAGACTCTGACGCTCGCTGATAATCGAGTCTTTGTTCAGTTTCAAAAAGAAAATCTAAAAATGGAGCAAAGCCTCCATCATCAGTGATATTAGAAGAGTGAAATCACAGAGAGTTTGTGTTCACCTCCACTCAGCTGAAACATTAATACCAAAGGATTTACGGATTTTTGGGGGGAGAAACAAAGAAAAGAATAAAGAAGGAAAATATAAATACAGCAATTTTAGCATTATTTTAAAAAGAGAAAAGAGAGAAGCTCATGAAGTGAAGGGTTCATCCTCTGGGGAGCATGAACATGCATAACAATTTCCCCGCTGTCTGTTAATCAGATTCTTCACACTCTCATATTCAGTCAGTGTTTCCTCCGTGACCACAGTCTGTTCCTAACCAAACCTTAACTGTAGAGGCTAGTTGAACTATAATAACATTTTTCCACGACAGGAACTTTTCCAGGGTCCCAGGAACTATTTCAGGAAGTTCAGGAAACATGGACCCTTACCTGCCTTTGGACTGGAGGAACCTAGGTAGAGTTCTGGTGCCCGACCAGGATCCATTGAGTTCCAACAAAGTGTCCATTTTTGTTGCTTAAAGCTCTAAACTTTGGTCCTGTTTGATTATTTTCAAATGTAATTGATGAAGAAATGTCTCTGTTTCTCTCTCTGATAATACCAATCATCTGAATGGATGGATGAAATAAACCAGAAACATAGTTTAAGATGTTGAGTCCAGTTTGAGTCTCAAATCTGGCAGTACCAGCCAGGTTCAGGTCTTAAAGATATAAACCAACAATCCAGCAGTCATACTTACTTCATGCAGTGATTGGTCAGCTGCGTGGAGGTGAGAAAGGAGCCAGGGTTTGAACTTCTCTCTCAAGTTCTCTATTATCACACTTTACACAGCTATTTGTGTCACTTTCCATGTGAACAACCGAGCGCAACAGTGTTATCCCCATATTTAAAGGATTATCGCAGCTCTCTGTGACAGCTGGCTTTTCACGCCACCGTCGAGTGCGGCTGTTCGTAACAACTATGAGTACTTTTGCCTTCCGAAGCGGTCGGACAACACGTCGTACAAACTAGTTATTTTCTTTTAACACGCCCCTTTGACCTCTGTTGGGTCTAATGGCCCCAAACATAACATCATCTTCATCGAATGTGGAGGCCCACTTTGAGGCAAAAGACAGGTTACTTCAGTAACGTCCAAGAAATTTGGTTTTATTAAGGCTAAAAAAATGTATTTTAATTATTTTTTCACATATGACAGACGGGTCTGTGGGACCCCAAACAATGAGGAAGTAAAGTCAATTTCAAGACAACACACGGGTTAAGACCTGCAGAAACCTGGTTCTAAATCTTGTTGCTCACCATAGTTCCAAGCCCCCAAAAGTCCAGTGATAGTCTGATGGCCCAGGAACTGTGGGAGCAGAGACTGCAGTGTTGAATGCATCTGACTGAGTAAAACACAAACCTTATGGCTACTTCATGTACAACATCTGTACATCACAAATGAATAAGAAAACTGGACCATGTCCCAATGAAAATGTCTTTGTACCTTAAAGAGTCTGAGAGCTTTTCCCATTAATCTCAGAGACACTGAGAGTTTTAAAGCTTCTCTGTTTCAATTTAAACTCCACAGAGCAAAGATCCTGTGACAGACAGTGACTTTATTTAAGCTGAAAAATTAATGACAAAATTGAAAAATTAATCACATCAGTGATGAATGAAGAATCAGGTCAGAGGCCAAATGTCCTGTGTGATCCGCCGCTCAGTGATTGAACCTCAGTTCACACCTGCAGAGGTTTAAACGGTAAACTGTAATTAGCTCAACTGGGCTTCACTCTGATCTGCAGAGCTTATGTTAAATCCAAGCAGAGAATCCAATAATATGAGACTAGTCAGGCAAAGGGAGAGGATATCAGGATGGTTGGAGGCTTTGAAGGAGATGGAGATGGACTCAGGCAGGAAAATGGTTAAACAAAGTTAAACCCTTTAAAAAGCTGCCTGAGAGTTTATCTTTCACATCACAGTTTCAGTGTCATTTTACTTTACAATTTACTATGTTGGTCAATTCTGTTCTGTTCTGTTGTCCTCTGTTGCTCTTCCTGAGGTGTCTTCCATTTTTTTTTGAGGGTCTAAGGACAGAGGGCGCTGTGTGCTGTACAGATTGTAAAGCCCCTTGAGGCAAATTTGTGATACTGGGCTATATAAATAAAACTGGCTTGACTTGACTTGATCTGAGGCCTGTACTATGAAGCAGGATTTGGGGTTAGCGAGGTAACTTCAGGGTTAACCCTGGGTTTTCAGGACTACGACGGTGGTTCACTTCGTAACGGGGTAAATCGCCATGGTAACTTATGCTTGGTGCATGGATCGTGAGAGGGTCTCTTCTATGATGGTTACCGAGAGGTAAAGCCCTTTGGTTTTCCCTGACAATTTTTTATATAAGAGATAGGCCTATAGAGTCTCGTCAGGGAATGACTTATCTGTGTCAGCTTCTTGAGCCATGTGATGCCAGTGCAACACGTCGGAGTCGTGGGTGTACAGTCCCGCAGACTGGATGCATTGCCTTGTGGTACTTTGGTCATTTCATTTTTTTTCTAAACAATGTCAAAGCCATTTCAATGTGCTTTTGTATCTGATATCATCCTACACTCCAGCCTTGTACTTATTGTACTTATAATATATGAAAGTCAGCCTACTTACCGCTTTGAATTATGTTTTTATATTTAATTTTTATTTGCTCCCAAGTCTGTTTGACACCGCCGGGGTTGCAGCTGAAAGAATAAGGCTAAAATGGTCATACACACCTTAAGAATAGGCTACATCTAAGCAGCACAATTTAATGGAATACACAAATGTAATTAATCAGATCTTCTTGTGCCTATAAGCCTTTTAATTTACACATTCACACAGTCAGAGATTTTTTGCTGCACTTGGCAGCTGCAGCTGTGTTGCTTTTAGCTGGATTATGCGTTTCACTTCTTCATATCTGTCTAATATTATAGTTTGCTCTTCGTTTGTAAAATATGCCACTCTGCTGACAGTAGACCTGTCTACGATTGCGATTGGTCAGATGCTGCAAACACCTTTTATGTGAACGCGCTCACAACTAGATTGGGAAACCAAGTTGATAACCAGTGTCGTAGGAACGCTTAGCAGGATTGCCTTTGTAAGGTTAAGTGAAGCCAGAAAACGAAAAGATACTCAGGGTGTGTTGAACTCTCTTCATAGAACAGACCTCTGGTGTCACTGTGAGATTTCATGTTTTGGAGCCAGATGTGACTCACCTCCTTCTCCCCACAGATGTGACTGATGGTGGACCCAGAGGCGGGGCTGGAGGCGGGGCCAATCACTGAGACCACACCCTTTGGCAGGATCTGACACACTGAGAGAGAAAAACACGAGACAAAGAGGCAAAGGTTTGTAGGTTTGCAGTAACATTAACACACCATCACCTTTTAAGTCGACGCTTGTTAGCGAACAGTTTCTTATTTACACATACATCATTTGGAGTCGTGTTTGTGTCACCTGATGAACGTGAGTCCAGTATTCTCTCTCTTTTTTGCTCTGTTTTTGGTCTCCACCGCCTCCTGAGGGAAATATCTGTCTCTTTACTTGCTAAATGCTCCACTATGTTCACCAGCTGCTCTCTAACTGCTGAGCAGGTTGTGTACAGCGGCTTTTTACAGCTTTTTCTCCGAGCTACGAGAGCGCTGAGAGTGAACCAGAACAGTAAAGTTGTGGCCGGACAGATAAACAATGACCGAAACTTACGATAAAGCTCCGTAAAGCCAAGAAGAGCTGCAAATTCAGCTAATAATAGAGTATTTTTGCATTTCTTCTTGTCAGGCTTCATATGGTCCAAACAAACTCAACCAACCAGAAGTTAGGGCAGCCTGAAGATAACCTGAGAGGTAAAACCTAAGGCAAAAACTACTCATTAAGCTTAATGCTGTAAGTGTATGGTTTACTTATACAGTATAGATTGTAGCTAACTACCATGTGTTATACTGTGGCCGTATTAATTGATGGAAGTGTCGTGTTTTATTTTCACTTCTTTGTACATGAATTTTATAAGATCAATGAAAATTTGCTGTTTACACTAACTCCGGCCCATTAACAGTTCGTTTTTTTCTGGTGATCAGTGAGCACTGTCCATATCAAACAGACTAATAAAATAAAATGAAAATTAAAAAGAATAAATAAATAAAATAGGGCAATCAGTTGAGCATACCAACCTTGTTTCAGCTCAGAGCTTCTCTCATCTCGATTATGGCAGCTTCAAACACTGTCAGAGGACACTGCTAATTTCTTTTTCTTTTTTAAAGCGAGGAGCAGATAATTATACGCTTTTTATTTTCCAATAACTAGTATTTCTGAAAGGAACATACAAAAACCAAAAGACACACTCACTCAGCAGGTAATAAACCAAAAAAATCATTTAGGTAATATGAAGTGGCATTCAGAATGGAACATGACGTCAAATCTGTTTTTTGAGTTTGAAACAAAAATAGAAAAACAATCTTGTTTCTGGATTTGAAAACCAATAAAGAACAGAATGTACATGGATCTGATGGTTTCTGTATGAACGTATCAATATGGATGTTGTCATTATTGTACTGTGGTTTGCATGTTTCTCCATACGCATAACGCATCGTACTGTACAATTTGTGCCAGCTTCCTCTCAATTTATGTGTGTGTGTGTGTGTGTGTGTACTGCTCTGCTCTGACAGAAAACATTAACTGCCTCTCCATCGGGAAGTCTGTCTTTGTGCTGCTGGCGGTTCATAATCAATAAACATCCACAGCAGCTGCTCGTGCAGAACGCTGCAAGCTCTCCGGTCACGATGACCTCGCTCCACAACGACACTGCACACTCTGAATCTGTAAAACACCGCCATCATCCATCTGTCTCTCTGTCTGCATGCCTGCTTCCATCATGTTCAAGCAGAAACTCATCAGTGTGACACAACACGATTGATTAGTTACACACCTAAAAGCCTCCTAAAATAGTTCTACAGAGAGAGGCTTTTTGAACCAGATTCCTCAGAAACGGTTCAGAACGATTTAACCGATTCTTGAATTAACTAATCTGATTTCTGGAAGGAGGGTTGGAAAGTACTCCAGGAGTAATATGAATGAATTAGAACTGAAATAGAATATAACTTTATTGTCCACCAAGGTAGAAGACCATCTTTGGCCCATCAGGTAGTTTATTAAAACATAAACACTGACAGTATGAACAGGGGTGAAATCTTCAGTGAGACATTGGTGGGGACCAACCAGGTTGGGGGAGTAGGTGGAAACTTATTAAATAAATAAATAAAAATAAATAAAATCAGGCTTAATCCGCACAGCGTCTGTCCGGCTTAAGACAGGTGGGTGAAACTAATCTTGTTTAACAGACTACAGAAATGTGTGATGTGGATAATGCCTCTTTGTTAAAACCTTCAGAATGGCTGCATGTCGCCTTTGCACAGCATGGGTGTCGTTCTTTCCTTCTGCTTGCTTCCTCCCTCTTCCTGTCTTTAAAAATACAGTGACGTTCTGGTCGCTGGTGTGTTTTTAGAGGCGGTAGAAGCGATTATTTCAGAAGCAGCAAGCAAATCATCAACAATGAGCTATTATGAATGTTATTATTTACACCTGTGCTTTTCCTGTTATGACAAGTCATTATTAAACCCTGCCGTGAAGGGTGCTATAACAAAAACAAAGCTTGTATTTGATGTTAAGTTTTTATCGACCGCATTTTTAAGCACCTTTAACTCTTCATTGTAGAGCCTGGTTGTTCCCTGGTGTGTAGCTCTGCTGAACAGGTGTGGTATTTAAAGTGTAGGTTCACTGAAGAAGAACCATTTGCACCTGCTGCACTATTGACCTGTCTTGTTAAATAAAGGTTGATGCTTTATTGCTCTGGTCTGCTTAGCGAAGTTTACTTTCACTGAAAATGTCAGAGCGGAAAGCAGCTGCAGCTGGAAGGGAAACTTACTGCGGCACTTCCAGGTAGATGAAGAAGATGAAGGGGAGAAGAAAAAGGAGAGGACAGAGACTTACTGGTGTCAGTGGTGTCGTACTGGGAGTCCTTCTGCAGCTCGTAGACGTCCACCTCCACCTCCACCCTCGCCTGGGAGGAATCCTGCATCAGACTGTTGATGTTCTCCCTCGCCAGAGCCAGCGCCAGACGCTCGCCACGACCACATGCTGACTGGTCATCCAAAATGGCCGCTGGAGGGAGAGAGGGGGGAAGGTGATAAATGTGTTTTCTTTATGTAAATGTCAGATGATTGAGTGGACGTCACTTTACTCAAGACCATAACTGCTGGTGTTTTTTTTAGAAAACAACGTCCAGAACAGAGCAAAAACACAAATAAGTGACTTCAAATGTTAAAGAGTAGATTTGGTACGTAGAAGGTTGCTGACGTGATCCCTGGACAGGCAGGATAAATATGCCCCTTGCTCATGACGACCACTGAGGTGCCCTAGAGCAAGGCCCTGAACCCCCAGTGGAGCTGCTCAGCGTCGAACAGATCAGACTGTGGTTGTAATGGGCTGCTTGTGTGAAAGTGTGGAGTGTGAACACGGTAGTCCTGAAAGTGTCTTGAAGTATTTTAACACAAGTATACCAACCGAATACTACAGAATGCAGCAACCCTCTCTCTATTATCCTCTAAAATATTTTATTTTTCATATTTGCCATGTTTTTCATGGCTATTTCAGGGCGGGGAGTGGGATGGCATTTTCTGTTTCTGTTTGGCTGAGGAAATATTGCCCTAAAGCTACAATATTTTGACAGCCAATGGGCTATTTATGTACAACTCCTGACAGGCTCTTCAGACGCTCAGTTCCTTACTAACTTCCATACTAACAGATGCATTGACGACAGTTTCATTGTTTTAATAGTATTTTTCAACAAAGGGTAATTGTTTAAGATGCTGCTTTTGGAAGCTAAGTAAACAAAACATGTCTGATTTTTTGTCTTAAAAATGTGCCGGTGTAGGTACTGATGAAAACGCCACAGTTCACATGCGATCCTGTGTTCTGTGGTGTCAGTGATACATACATTATTTCCACACATAATGAGTCCTGATCACAAAGAAAAGCAATAATTACATAACCTGCATCATCATAAGAATCGAGGATTTGTAAAATATATTTGTAGGTTAGTTTTGTATAGTATTGGCTTATTGTTTCTATGGTTACGTGCAGTTGAAAAAACATAATTTATTGACTTGGAACAGAGGTTATAAGGTTCACCGGAAAAGTCACCTGCCACTTGATCAGACGTGAGTATTTTTCAGTTGTCATGTTACTGTACACTTTAGTTTAACACATTTTTCAGTGGTGGAAAGTACATCTACTCAAGTACTGTACTTTGAGGTACTTGGACTTTACTTGAGTATTTCCACTGTACACTACTTTATGCTTTTACTAAACTACATTTCAGAGGAAAATATTGTTCTTTTTACTTTGCTACAGTTATCAGACAGCTGTAGTTACTAGTTACTTTGCAGATTAGCATAGATCAAAACCCGTCCTTGAACCTCGGAGTCAGCAGCGTTGCATCACTTGTGTGCAGTTGTGTAATTTAAAGTGCGTCTTCTTTACCTGAAAACACTGCAGAGCACAAGAACACACCTGAGCAACAGGTGTAAATGTAAAAGGTGTGATCAGATCCATAATAATCCAGATACAAACTGCACTCTACTACAGGTGTAAGTGGAACAATGATGATGATGATGATCATGATTGGATCTCAGCCAGGTGAAACACAACCCGTACAGAGTGTGGGGAGAGAAAACATCACCAGCAGCAAGATGACGTACCAAAAATAGATTTGATACTCGTCCTTGGATTTAAACAGGAAGCTCTCACAGCAGCTGCAGCGAATAAAAACGACTTGTCATCGTTTCTTTTTCCTCCCACTAGAAATGGTAAAGTGAGACTACCTGGTGGTTCTGTACAGTAACACCTGGCGTGTTTATTTTTGTCGCCACATCCCAGCTGACTCATCTGCTTTGAATATTGAGCACACTGAAAAATTTGGCCTCGCGATTGGAGAGTGGGCAGAATGCAAACAACAAGAACGCAGATAGCAGATGGAAATGCAGGAGACAGCAACCAGGTGGTTTATTATATGGAAAGTGCATCCAGAGGAAGATTTTAATACCAGGAGGTAAATAATGTCTGTTGCTTCAAAGTGATCTGAGTACCAGATGAGAGCAGAACAGTTTTTTTCTCTTTTTTAAACAAGAGGAGAAGAGAATTTCAGGCTCAGGACTTGATTAGAAGCCTTAAGATGGATTTTTTTACAGTGTAATTCATCCTTCCTTATTTCCCTGTTTTAGCGGACACTGAGCTGTAACGCCGCAGAGCAAAGACACCGAACAACAAGACTGAAAATCAAAGTGAATATGCTGCTGAGACTTAGTAACAAGCAGAAAGTCTGCTGCTGCCGGGGTTTGTTCTGGATTTGATTTGTGTTTCTTAAATAATTAACGCCTCTCGGGGCAAACTAGGAGGCGATTTATTGTGTCCTTCCTCAAAAAGACTGTTGTGGGTTTTTGCAGTTTAGGAAAATACAAAGAGAGCCAGATGGTTCATGTTGCTCTCTGAATCATCGTGGTGTGGTAAAACTCCTCTGGAATACAACTCCAGACAAGATGAAAATACAAAGAAGTGGTATCAGACACTCTTAAACTGACTATCTGTATCTGAGACCTCAAAGATACCTTCATCATCACATTTATATGCTACTAAAATGGTTTTCAAACATAATTGCTGCCTGGATTATGACCACTGGAAATGTATTTTCCAGTCCAGGAAAGGTGATGTTCTTGCACCACACAGAGGTTGTACTGTAGGACGGGTCGAGGTGAACGGTGGGCTAACAAAACTCAGGACTTTGACACTGGGATAAGCGTATTTGCTTTCTTGCAGAGAGTCTGTACCACAAATATGAAGCCGATTAGCTTAGCTTAGCATAAAGACGGAAAATATGAGGAAACAGCTAGCCTGGCTCTGTCCAGAGATAACAAAATCCACCTACCAACGTCAGAAAGGAAAGAAAGAAGAAAGAAGAATAGTCTACAGATTGATATAAATTCTCTAAAACATTAGTCATTATCAAAAGTCATTCTAAAGATCAACACACACGGGCTGTGAAAGTGAAGGAACAGTGGACGGGATGTGCGAATCAACGGCAGCAAAAGTGATAAAATTGCTGTGTCAACCTGCAATGATTCAAGATTCTACCAATGTGGAGAAACCAAAGGGTGCCCTTAAAAGTTCGTACTTATAGTAAACAGTATGTACCATTGTAATGTTCATACCATAATGTTTTGCAGATCTTCACCATCTTTTATCAACAGGAAATTATGTTTCCAACAGTTCATCCTGGTAACATAACCCTCATAACATCCTGGTATGTCAGAGTAGCCAGTAACTTCAGCTGTCAGATAAATGTAACAGAGTAAAAAGTACAACATTTCCCTCTGAAAAGGAAAGAAGAACAGAGGATAGAAAATAGAAACAAATATTGCCGTCATCTTGGTTAAAAATGCTCGTTGTCTTATTGGAAAAAGATGAGGTAGAGCTCAGTATCTTCCCAGAATGCCCGGTGCAAGGGAGGAGGGAGAGGATGAAGATGAGAGGGGAGATAAAGGAGCCTCAGCAGTGTTCAGACACTATCTCTGTTTACACAATATCTGGTTCTCTGGGTCACTGCGACCACACACACACTCTCACAGAGAGAGAGGCTGGTTAACAATGCTGGAGAGAGAGAAGTAATCAAAGAGGGTCAAACACTTAAACTCTGTCCTAAAAGTTTTTGGAGTGGAGCCGCTCTTTTGTCTGTGGGTTTTTTTCTGTAATGTGAGAAGCTCTGAGAGGCCATCTTTGTTACGAGCTCGCCGCTCATTAACATTTAACCATCAAGAGACAGAATGAACTAAAACACACCAGTAAAGTCTGTGGAGAAGAACAGGCTTGAATCATTATCATCCATTAAAAATAAAGCACCGAGACTTCGTGAGCCAGAATATATACTGCGTATACATTCACACACAGGCATATAAACATATACAGACATATACACATATATGTGTATGTAGAGCATGGAACTGGGATGTCTCTCTTTAAATCAATGAATGCACAGATCATTTTAAACAATTACCAGCAGGTTCTTAAAATTAAATACCTTTTCATTTCTCTGTCACTGCAGACTCTGATACTGGTGTCGTTTCCATTCACTTCCACTCCATTTACACTGTGTGCATAGAGGCAAATACACGCTACTCTGACCCCATTTGCAGCAGTTTGTGATAAAACTCTGTTTTATTCCTCTTTGTGTTTCCTTCTGTTTACTGTGAATTGCCTCCTGACACCCCTGTTTACCAACTCTGAGCTGTAAAACAAGCTCCACTCAAATTTCATATCAAATTATACTGTTTTAACTTCACTTTTTACCCTGGTGGTGAAACACCTTCGCTCCCATCTTCCTGCCCGCCGGTGCAGAAACGTCATCTTGTATTTATGTAAACAGGTTGTAGAGCGAGTCGAACCGCCGCTGTGCGTTTTGTTCTGGATTTAACCTGAGACACGATGATAAAATTCCTTTTATCGAGGCAGAAGGAGCTCTGCAGACTGATTTTATTTTACCCCTGGAGGCGGTGTAACTTCAGAAAAAATTGACTAACAGGTTCTCTTGTCACTTCCCACCTCAGAGCTTCATGCATTTGACATTCTTTGATATGAGTGTGGAAGTCTGGACTCGGGGGGCCGTAGGTAGGTCGACAGATTCAACAAGACAAGACAAAACGGAAGAGAAAAAAACAACAAATCGCTCCAGCGGCCTGGGGGTGGAATAACAGTGCTGCAATCCTCTGGCGGCAGGTGTCCTTTCAGAGGCAAACAAGACTCCCGTGTGCACTCATCGCCAAGTGTATACAAGTGAGCGTCCATGTTTTTAAGGGATATGTTGATGTTTTTCTGTGCGGGCCATCCTGACGACATAAAATTTGGTTTAAGTGGAGAGCTGCGATGTGGTGGGAAAATTGTTCCCTGAAGAATTCAGCTGTTCTTGCAGGTAAACAAAGAGGTGAGAGCTTGGAGATATCTGCTGTCTCTTACTTCTTCTTCTGAACACTCTTTCACTCTCTCATTTTATGTCTGAGTCCTGTCATGTTTCTTTTCGAGTTCACATTAAATCTGCATCCATTTTTGAGTAGCATATTTTAGCCTCCCTCGCCCTTGGTTAGTTCAGTCACATGTCAGATACAGGCCAGGTAAGTGTTATGATTTAACTATCGTTGCACCATTATCTAACTTTATGATTAATTCTAACTTCTGATTAAATCAAGCTTCAGTTTTGGTGAGAAATTCCAGTTTCTCAGGAAAAGCTGATATACTCCCAAATAGTAAAAACATTCATATCAGAGATAAACCCTGCTGTTGTAGACTGAGACTCACTTAGCAGAGATACTTTGTTAAAGTCGAGCCGCAGGGTGCGTTTGAGAAAAGCACCAACTTTTTAAAACTTTTTTTTAACGGCAAAATCGCTCAGATTAAAGGCTTTGTTTACTTCTCGTTTCTCTAGCGGGTCGTTTCTCTCTGCTTCCATTTGTTTTCCTCTCTTCCCATCACTGTTAATACCTTTTTTATTTTATTTTATTTTGTGCGCATGTCCTGTAATACTTCTGACCTTTAAAATATTTGAGCCGGTGGCTTTAACAGGCTCAGAGGTCGGACAGAAGGCAACAAAGTTTCCTCCACTAAGCGTGTGAAATTTAAATTCAGTTTGGGTTTTCCTCCAAAATGAGACATTTGCCTTTTCAAATAAAAACTGACAACTTCACTTGCAAAATGACTTACGTCCCAAATTTGAAAAATGTACTTTGAGCTAATTTTTAAAGGATTAATGTTACAGCTGTCCTGCGGTGACAAACTACCTTTTACACACTGGCTCCTCCGTAGTTGTGTAGAGAAATTTATTGATGAACTTAAGCTAATGAATCCTTCAGAATGACTGATAGCACAGGTTGATATAATTCAGGGAGGTTTTTAGCAGTAGCTGAAGGACACTGATGCTGCTGAATTATTAAAATCCTTCACTACAATATTTATGCGCTTGACTTGATTTTTAATCCTGCCGGAGGAGAAAGTATCTGCACACTGATGTCACTTAAAGATTAATTTCATGCTCTTTTGATTTTCAACACTGTAAGTCACCACTTTGCATCAGTACAGAGGGTGGACACAATAACATGAACAACTGTGCAATGTAATGCAATCCTCACCACAGCAAGCATCACTGAGGTTCGGTCGGCTGCGATGAGAAATTAAACCACTGGAGGTCAATAAAAGCTGGATTTTCTCCTTTTGTGACAAAAGCTGTATAAAGTGAGCTCACCAGACCTCTGCATATGTTAGCCGCTACTAGCATAACACAGCCGGAATCTCCGAACCAAGTGTCTGTAGTTGAGTTGCATTGTGGGTAATGTAGACGCCAAAGATGGAGAGATTGACAATGAAGAAGGGTTCTGTTGCTACTTATACGAGTGCAATAAATCTGTGGAGTACTCTTTTAAACCACACATTGTCATCCTAAGCATGTTAGCATGGTGATGTTAGCATTTAGCTCAAAGCACTGCTGTGCCTCATGGAGCTGCCAGCATGGCTGTGGACTCTACGTTTTGTTGGACCTTCAGACACTAAGCACTCACTGGGAAACTTTTCGTCTTTGCGTAAATCAACACTGTTTCTCTGCAGTCATAACTTCTTTGTCAACCTTCTGATACACAGATTGACTCCCGTTTGCTTCTGTTTCTCTGAACACTAATTGGCATTTGATTGGGATTTATTGACCTGTGAGCTGGTGTGGCAGCTCGGCCGGAGACCTGCAACATAAACACAAAGTTGTTCTAATTACACTCGCTGTCTCTGATCTCATCTGGGTCGTTTCTCAGTGTGACAGCGACGAATCTGCTCATTAAACGTATGTGATTGATAATTACAGTTGAGTCGTACTTGTTTTGTGATTTGATTGCTGCTCATGTGAAGTGCTGGTGATAATTGCTTCTTTGGAGGGTTTGTTTCCATGGAGAAGACTCACAATGTACTGAAACACTTGAGTTGTCTGAGGACACATTTTTGTATAGATGCTGTTCTTATAAACACGATTCAGGTTTACTCCTTTGTTACAAGAAAGCAGTTTGTGTTTTTGGCTGTTTTTAAAATTTGTTTAGGTACACAGATTTGTTACACTAGTAACAAACATCTATTTACCCATGTATTGGGTAAATAGAGAGACTTTTGGGTATCATTGTTGATCAGGTGATGAGAACGTATTCTTAAGATTGTTTCCCATTGATTCACTCACATACTTGGAAAGAGAAAAATTGCATCGACTCATTCTAAGAAAATTATTTGTATCTTACGAACCTGTTCATAGAAGAACTTAAATTTGATTGGGCAGGGAGAAGTAGGCCCACTTTAGCAGTTGCAGGTAAAATATGTCCTAAGTTGCAGCATAAACTTAAAAAACAACGATTTTAAGCCACTTAAAAGCTCATGAGTAACAAATTCAAATCTCCCAGAGACTGTCCTCACCAAAAAACATCAGCGTGAGTTGTCCACAAACACCTAAAACGACCCATGGATGAGTTTAGCTAAAAATCAACTTCTTGTACTCATGTGAATAATGACTTCCGACACTGGAAGTGCATCTAACATTTTCAGTAGCTTCTTGAAACAGACAACTTTATGCATTGAATTGGCCAGGCGAACGGAGGTGTGAAAGTAGGCAGGGTTTTCTCTCTCAAGCTCTTTTTTTTTTTCATTTTTCACACTTTCACAACTACTTCTGTCACTTTTTGTGTGAACAACCAAGTGAAACATGAATGTCTTTGCGAGACTGTCCAAAAGTATTCCCATTTGTAGGATTATCACATCTCACTTCTCTGTATAACGGAAGGTTTTCACCTTCCAGTGTGGCCGTTCAGAACAAGTATGAACACTTTTGAACACTTTTGTCAGACGACACTTCATGCCAGTTAGTTAGTTTAAAGTATACCCTGACCTTTAGCGGGGAGGTCATGGTGGATGGTTGGGCATATAAACTCTGGCATTGACATTGGTTAGTATCTCGTCTCTATAACGATGACCGTTCTCTTTCCCTAACATGCCTTGACCAAGTAGTGACAAAACAATCTCAACTCACAGTCCACTTATTTGCTTTTTCTGGAACTTTTGACAGTGATTATACTGATGAAGACCATGTGATACAGTCAAGAAAGAACTCTCAAGCTCAACTTAACCAAATTGGTTTAGTTGCATAAGCAACTCTTGCAGCGATGTCTCAGAAATAAAGACCTACTACTGTCATAATCCCAAACCCCAAGAAAGTGAATTACATCATAATAAATCCATTGAGAATGGATTTCTTTGACATTAGCTGCATTGACACAAAATGACGCTGACACTTTGCACGAAGCATCCAGATGAAATTTCTAAGTGAGGTTCCTTGACTCATCAACAATTCTGTTTTTCTTTCCAATGATACATCATTTGGCTGTGTAGAGGCTCACCAAGTATACTTTTCACTTGCTGCAGAGTAGAAACTCTAGGTGATGGCTGGTTACCTCACAGAAAGGTTCTCCGATTCTGACTGACCTGAGGAAGATCATTTATGGTGGAAATGGTTTTCATGTCCATGTAGAACAAAGAACAACTGAGAATGAGACAGCAGTGAGTGGGTGGGTTTTTTTTCCATCTTTTGTTCAGATGATTGTTACCCAGCACCTGCAAAGATCTTAGCAGTGTGTGTGTGCCTCCTGATTATTGCCTGGTGTTTGGTTACTTGCCATAGCAGCATGTAAATCTGCCCTACAGTATCCACCGCAGAACAAACTGTACCAGCATCTGACTGCTGGCAATTTCTCACCATGACCTGAGTCCTTGAATGATAAAAACACTTTCACACAGTCCTTTTTATTTCTCTGCTACTGAATCATGAACCTTGAAAATTTGGTTATAGCTGAGTGTGTTGGAGTGGAACTAAATTAGATTTTCCACCACCTGAAGAGAGAAATTCAGCTAAAAGGAAACATTCACGCACCTGAACACATCCTTTTTGGCTGAATTTAAACAAACACAGACAGTCTGACTGGTTTTTTTGTTTTTAGCTAATTTTTCCTACTTTAAAAAATAAATAAAACCTAGTTCAAAATGAGTCAAACCAGCAACCTTCCTGTCAAATGTTTACTTGAGTTAGTGACTTAGTGAGTTTATTCAACCTATTTTAATCTTATTTGATTAAACGTACATACAAAACTGCCTTGAGAAAAATATATATTTAAAAAAAATTATCAAGGACAAGAAAAAAAATAGTTCACCTAAATGTAATGTAAATAAATATTTATGGATAATCTTTCATATTCATGCAGTGAATGTATCCTAATAACAAGTATTGTGTTTATCACAGCCTGATAAACACTTCTTCCTCTGAGCCATAAAAAACTATTAAAAACACATCAGTGAGCCACAGTGTTGCACTGGCTGTTCCTTCATCACCATGAACACACACACTGTAGTTTATTTTGACTCAATCCCACACACACCATCCTTCTGTCCCAAACACTCACTAGAGCACTGAATGTAGATTAATCCACCACTGAAAATAGTCCCCAACAAATGCACTATTTCCTCCTGTTTGTTTGATAAAAACTACAGTGAGCAGCTGCTTTAGGAAACTACTGAACCTTTAAAAAAAAAAGAAACCATATATTTGTGAGGTGTTTTTAAAGATTTATGTCTTCAGTAGGAAGCAATGAGCTTGGAGCTGAAAGCCACAGACAGGAAGTCAGAAAGTATTGAGAGACTGACTAACACATTGTTGATTTGAGTCCAAACTTGGGATTTGCTGACAATAAGAAAAATATAGAATGAAGCCAATCTTTTCCTTTAATATGGGGTTGAATTTTTTCAAATTTAACTCTTTAAAGATGAATTCTTATTTTTCTTTTCATAAATAAATTGTGAAACTGGAGTCCTGTCTGTGTATTGCTCTTGGCAGCTGAATTCAGTCTTTCCTCTCCATAATATCAGGGTGAAAGTGTGACTTCTGTTATTTTCACTGTAACTCCACTTATGAGACATGAAAGAAACGTGTGTGTGCTTCACTGTATGTGTGTACGCAGGTGTGTGTGTGAGCAATCAGCTGTTATTAAGGGAAGAGTGAAAGGTGAGCCATTACAAATCGCAGGCGACCCGGTTGCCATGGCAGCTTGCATGTAAGTGTTACCAGTTTTGCCAAAGTCAGGCATGATAAAAGCAACAGGGATTTGAATTCAGAGCCATCAGGGCTGAGACATGAATGGGGGAAAAACCCTTATCTGCTGTGAGGAGAGAGCTGAACTTTCACTTCCAATGTTAAGTCCCTGCTTTTATTGGAGCTAATCTTCCTCTGCGGGGCGTGGTGAGGACGGGAAGTAAGGGGTGCTGATAGCTGAGTGGCGCTCAGGCCTCGCTGTGAATCATGAAGGGAAGTCTTGGAGATGCTCCCTGATCCAGTTTCTGCCGAGTTTATTTGCGCTTACAAATGATCCAACCTGGGACGGATACAAAACGAGGAGGGTAGAAGAAGAAATGGAAGTGCAGAGTGAGCGAGCGAGCGGCGGAGACAAAGGGAAGCCTCGAGGGGCTCGTAAAAAGACAAACAAAGCGAAGAGATAGTGTGAGAGGAATCAAGATGGCAAACAGAGACAGCGGTAGGTGGTGAGAGGAGAAACAAAACGACAAGGAAACACAAGAGGAGAGCGATACAAAAACAACAAAACGGAGGAGTAACGAGTGAGGGAGGAGCGTTTAAAAATAGAGGTGATGCAGAGGAAGAGTGAGTGTTTTTATCTGTTAACATGTTCAAACAGGAGAGAGAGGAGGAGGATTAATACAGAGAAGGTGTCTGTGTGTGTGTTTTTATTTATAGAGACAGTAGGATTCTGGGTAAATAATGACACTTTGTACCAGGAGCTTGGCGGTAAGGGCCTCATGTGTAGGTAACTCCAATTAAGTGTTTGTTAGATTGTCTAACAGCATCTAAAACCTTCTCCATTCACCATACAAGACCCAAGTCAACAAGTCCCAACTCAAGTCCCAAGTCAAGACCAGCAAGTTCCAATCAATTCCCAAGTCAAGACCAACAAGTTCCAATCAAGTTTTAAGTCTTGACCAGCAAGTCCCAAGTCAAGACCCATAAGTCCCAATCAAGTCCCAAGTCACGTCCAACAAATTCCGATCAAGTTCTAAATCAAGACCAACAAGTTCCAACCAAGTTCCAAGTCCAGACCAACAAGTTCCAACCAAGTTCCAAGTCAAGACCAACAAGTCCCGATTAAGTCCCAAATCAAGACCAACAATTTCCAATTGAGTTCCAAGTCCAGACCAACAAGTCCAAATCAAGTCCCAAGTCAAGACCAACAAGTCCCAATCAAGTCCCAAGTCAAGACCAACAAATCCCAATCAAGTCCCAAGTCAAGACCAGCAAGTCCCAATCAAGTCCCAAAAATATGTCCCAAGTCACATCCAACAATTTCCAATCAAGTTCCAAGTCAAGACCAACAAGTTCCAATCAAGTTCTAAGTCTTGACCAGCAAGTCCCGAGTCAAGACCCATAAGTCCCAATCAAGTCCCAAGTCATGTCCAACAAATTCCGATCAAGTTCTAAATCAAGACCAACAAGTTCCAATCAAGTTCCAAGTCCAGACCAATAAGTCCTAATCAAGTCCTAAGTCTCGATCAGCAAATCCTTATCAAGTCTCAAGTCAAGACCAACAAGTCCCAATTAAGTCCTAAGTCTTGATCAGCAAATTACAATCAAGTCTCAAGTCAAGACCAACAAATCTCAGCCAAGTCCTAAGTCTTGACCAGCAAGTTCCAAGTCAAGACAAACAACAGGTTGCTGTTCCATCCGTTCTAATGTCATCACGTAGCTTAATCAAGCAGTTTGTAGCTTAAATTAGAAGAAACATTTCACAACATGACACGATTATGATTGGTCTCATAGGACCAAATCTAGGCTGGGCTCCCTTAGCCTTTCTAATTTTATTTAAAGACTTCTGGTAGTGAAAATCAAGTGAAAATAACTTGCATAGTCAGCCAGGTTTGATTTCAGCATAAGAATGCTAAATGATTTGGGATATATGCAGTGTTCCTGTATCAAGACTCATCAAAACAGCAACTTGGTGTTTAAATTAAGCTAAGAACTTTTAGGTGCAATTTTTACTGCAGGCAGTCAGACAGACATTGTGGGATTCAAACTGTGTCATGGTGATGGTACTCACCCATCCGGACGGCAGAGAGGGTGTTGGCCTGGCTGAAGGAGAGTGGTGCCATGGTCAGCAGCAGGACGACGATGTAAATCGACAGCAGCAGTGCTGGCAGAGCCGGCATCTTCCACTGCTCCTCATGGAGAATGGTCTGCTGGCTGCCTGTACCGCCACCTGCAGGACAGGAGGATTCATTACTACTACATCTATAACACAACATATTATTTCCACAATCTCCCACATATTGATTCTTGATTTTAATGATTGAATTTAACCGCTGCCACACATGTTTTACAGAGGCGTTTATCACCACCTCAGCCTGTAAATAATCATTCAGATATACAAATCTCACCACTGACAGTCAACCGCTTCACAGCTGCTCAATAAACACACAACTTGCAACAAGCAGGGCTCACAACACAGCAGCCCTCTTTATAAGCTCCACAGCATGTTGTCATTTTATTATTAGCTGCAGTAGAGAGCAGAAACAGAAACCTTATCAGCTGTGAGGAGTTAGAGTGAAAATCTGGCTTGTTATTCACATCCAGTACATTAGTTTGTCAGCACAGACTGCCATGATCCACAGTGTCAAAATAAGACTCACATTGAAGATTAATCACAGTTTGTAAAACTCCACCAGAAACAATGTCAAAAAAATAGATAATAAATGAATGTGAAAAAGCTACCTAAATTTGAAAACGTGTGTTTTCCCCTCCGTTTTGGCCCTCCATTGCCACTAAGCCACTATTTCTAACTCTTGAAAACAGGTTTTTTTGTCACGGGTTGTGTGGCAGTAATGTTAAGGAGACAATCTCTGGCCCAATCCCAGTGTCCCCCCTAAGGCCTAAGCTCTGAACCCTCATGGACTTAACTGACGTCACCTGGTAAGTGCTTGAGTGCGAGAGGCTGCAAGGGCTCGAAATTGTATAAATAGGAATGGGACAGCACTTTGCGAAATATTTTTTTAAGAATAACAGAGATAGAGATAGATACAATAGTTGTATCCTCAAGAATAAAGGCACACACACAACTTCTTTCCTGTCGGATACAGTGATGGAATAATTCAATCAATCAGCCATTAATCTATTAATAATCAATTAGGAAATATGTTGTCCTGCAAGTGGTAGAAGATCTTTGATGTGACTTTGTTCTGATGTTTTTGTGTTTTACTCTTTGGCTCTGGCACACACGCAGACCTCTCCAATATGCGTAATTTACGCACAGCTGGGTACCTTCATTTATTATTTATGTCTGNGGACTTAGTGGGAACGCGCCTCTGTCTGTCTCTGTCTGCAAGTCTGTGAGTGTGGACATTAGGATTGGGCCTCTGTCTCCTCTTACCCACTCTGTGATCACTCATCTTATCATATCAGCAAGTGGTCTCCCTGCTGCCTGTACTGCCACCTAGAGAACAGGAGGATTTGTTACCACTAAGGAAGATAATGTCATATTCTGTCATATCATAGGGCTGGGTATCCAATAGAAATGTGTCCTTTGCACTGAATATCAAAAGGTAGGTATCAAAAGTTGGCATCCAGTGTCTTGTCAGATTCATAATTATGTTCACTTCTTTGATCAGATAGTAGTTTAAATCAAGATTTCTCTATTTTTTGATTACTTTTTAGTCTGACATCAAAAAAGGATTGTTTGAGTAACATTAGGTACTGTATCAGCACAAATATTGAAAGGTTTCAAACGATACCCAGACCTCTGTGATCACTAATTTTACAGCCTATACACGCCACCGGCTCACCCACACAGGTGTTTTCACTTAATTAGACTATTAGTCCTCTTTTCTGGACTGTGGCACGTATAGATGCTAGATTGACATCCCCAGTTAGTTTTCTTGCACCTGTTAGGGCAGGATAACTTATCTATTATTAGTAGTACTTTGGTGACCTCATGTAAACCAAAGCTGAGGAGGAATACAAGGTGGCCTCCTACAGACTGAAACATGCTGTCAAAGTGTGGCACCACAGTATCTCACTGCACATATTGAGAAATATGAGTAGGCCTATGTGACAAATAAAGCCTTGAAGAAAAATATGAAAATGAGAACAACTAAATCACAAGTTTGACTTAATTAAAACACAGTACAGGTGATCACAGAGAGCAGGACTGAATGGAGATTTAACCAACTGAGACTCTGCTGAGTCACCAGACTGTCCCACTGCTGAACACATGTTCGCTGTGATCAACAGTTTTGTTCTTTGCCAACTAAGACAGGATGAGGAAGAAGAGATTTAGCAGTTTTTCTGTTGTTCAGGTGTTTCAGTGTGGATGGGGAAAGTAAAAAGCAACATGCCAGCCTTTACAGGTCGTTTTTGTCATTAAAGCTGTCTTTTCAAAATTAGCTGGCTTAGTGTGGATGTAATCTGAGAGAAAGCAAGGGAGACAGAGAGAGGCAACATAAGCTTGAGACGATTAGAGAAAGCACAAGGCAAAAGGAGGAATGGAGACAAAATGTGAAAATGAGAGGGAGGAAAGAGAAAAATGTGAGAGAAGACGGAGACAGGAAAGGAAGAAAGCAATGGCAAGAGGAAGACAGCCAGACAGAGGGAGAAAGAGAAAGACTGAAGGAAAATATTAGAACAAAAATGTGTGAGAGAGATCAAGAGACTATCACATGTTGCAGAGGGAGAGAGAGAGATTTAAAATGGCTGAGCGAGGGAGCATGACGAAACAAGTCCAAATCTTCAAAGTAGATTAGAGAGACTGAAGCGAGATTTTTTCATTAGCAGATATGTGTGTGTGTGTGTGTGTGTGTGTGTGTGTTGTGCATGTTTGTATTTAAGTTCTCAGAGCAACAACACAGCGAGTGCAGCCCCGACAAACTGTTCAATCCCATCATGCAACTGCTCCATGTTTTCATCTCTGCGTGGACAGTTGAGTTATGTTCCTCTAAACCCCCCCCTCCCCCCAACAACACGTTTTTGATTTGTTTAACCCACCCCTCGCTAAATGTTTATCGCTGCCCTGCCAATGAGGCATCTCACATGAATTTAAATGAGATTCCCAAATGGAATTTAAATTGGCTCGAGTCGATCGGGACGAGCTCGACGGCAGAGAGCGAGACGCAAACCGCCGAGAGATGAAGAGTGAAAGATAAAATCCTCCGATGAAAGAGGGGGAGGGGGAGGGGTAGAGAGAGAGATTCTTAAATAAGCGATACCGATGATGATGATAATGATGATGTAACTGTTTTAAATGACTGATAGTTATAATACAGACTGATTATTATCTGCGGTGTTGTTGATGAATGTTATCAAGCTGAATGTTTTGTATGAGTATGACTGTGCAAACTGATTGTTGGTAACCAGCAGTTCTAATTGTAAAAAACTGTTTTTCCAAGTTGTAACTTAAGAGCTGAGATTTATTCCAAATCAGAGGTGGACACAGACAGTGGACAATCATGGACCACAGTGGACCCCTGTGGACACGAGCAGCTGACAACATTTATGTCATGCACAACCTCTTGGCTTTGCAGACGAAGAGGAGTTCCCTAAAATGCACTTCTTTTACTGGCCACTAAATATGAAATCCAACAATATTTACATGGCAACATTTAAACTTCAAGTCACTGTGTGACTCCTTGGGGTTTGACTGGACATCGAATATTGCTTCAGTTCTTCTGTTAAAGTGCTTATATAATAATAATAATAACTTTATTTAAATAGCACCTTCCACACATGAAATGCAGCTCAAAGAGTTTTACAAATTAAAAAAAAACAATCTGGTGTTTGCCAACAATTATACAAACAAAGTGAATGAATTAAACTAAGGAAGAGAAAGAAAGATGGAGACCAACAGAGACAATGAGATGGAAAACAACATCAAGAGCGAAGGACAAACTGAGGGAGAGAGGTTGAAAAAGAGACTGAACGATGGGCAGAGAGAGGAGGAAAGGGAGGAAACAGCAAAGTGACAAATGAAAAAAAGAAAGGAAAGAACATGAAGGCAAAAATCTGAGTGACAGAAAATTGGGCAGAAAGAGACGTGATGGAGAGCTGAGACAGGAAATGAGAGATGGCTGCAGGCAGAAATAAACAAATGATGATAACAATTAATTAGGGTCTTTCCTGCAGGAAGTGCTATCATGTCAGCTAGCAAACAGAGCCGGCGGGACCCCGCTGATACCAACCGCCACCGCAGTTCACTGCAGCAGCTCCGAGGCTAATCACAGCCTCAACTCTATTAACTGCTTTCAATCCCATCTCATTTTACATTGGAGGCATTTAGCTGACACTCATTCGCAGCGACTTACAGCCAGTGCAGCAGAGCAGGAGGCTTTAAAGTCCCGGTTCATCAGCTTTACAAGTGAAGACGGTGAGGGTCGACAGCAACCGTAGACCAAACAAATATTCCTGAGGACATATGAGACGATATTTGTGGATAATGAAGAGAGCGAAGAGAAGAAGTCTGAGTGGTGTTCGTTGGCGCAGAAACACAATAACAAAGCAGGGCTCCCCTGAGTAATGTTTCTGTAACATCACGGACCCAAAGATTTGGTTTTCCAGACAGGGAATGTCAGGGAGCTCGGTAAAGTCTACAGGACACTCAGTTAAAGAGTAAGATTATCCAAATTACACTAACACTTTTAGCCTTGAAGATAGTTTCAATTTTATTTTCTGAGATTTACAGATCACTGAAGATTTCTGCCACCAAGGCAATACAGTGGAAGTGAAGGGAGTTTTTTTATTTTTTTGCTCAAAGCAAAAGTTAAATGAAGGGCAAACTGAAAGGCAGTGTCTCCATCCAGAATAATGTCCTGAAAACTGTAGGCCTACTTACTACAGCTGCTAGAGCACTTGTGGTGCACTCCGTATAAGCAGGTAAACGGAGAATTTACAGACCTAAACATGGCCAGAGATACGAATCAGTGTCCATCTTACTGAGCAAAGCTGCTGCCAATCAAAGTAAAATTTTCATGCAATCTGAGGCGTTTTCTGGGGAGCACCGTGAGGGGTACAAAATGAGTCTAGTTAAAACACTCTGACCACTTGACCATTCACTAAACCCCACCCCTCAACAGAGATTATCCAATCATAGCCTAGGAAACCATAACGAGGAACAGCAGACCTGTGAAGCTTTGGATTTCTTCACATGTTGAGGACGTGTACATGGAGGAGTCTAAAGAATGGATTAAACGGTGTGTTATCTGCAAACGTTAGTATGTCCCGCTAACTAGCTCACTGTACAGTAGTAACGCAGTGTCACTTCCAAGGCCAAGGAGCATTTCATACTACATTATTCTGTGGGCTGACAGGCTACGTTAAAAAAACACATGTTCCCGACTAACACATTTACTCTGTAGTATTTCCCTGCTGTGTAGTCCTGGATGACAATATATCAGAGGCTAAGATAATGTCAGTGGCTCGGTTCTGCTCTGCGGGATTCAGGTGAGTTCAGACAAACTCGTTAACGCCTCTCTCCAGCTAGAAATGAGAAACCCTTTTTGTCTGCTTCTTTCTTAAATCAACAGCTCATTGCTTCAAAAATGACTGAATTTTGATGGTAAATCTGCCTTGTTATCACCGTAAACTGCATATCTGCCATGCAAGAATGAAAACAGTAAGTCCCAAAGTTACTAGCTTACAGTACAACTAGCCTACTGTGTGTTGCAGTAGCTGTTTCTATGGTGACAATTTTCAAGCGCACTGATGCAAACTTATCAGTACGATGATGCAGGTTATTAAGTTATTTACATTATTTACATTCTTAACAAACAATCAGTAACCCGGATGATTTTTAAAGTTGTTGGCCTTAAACCTGATTTATCAACATGATTTAAAACACATCTATTCACCCAACTATGTAATACAATATATATTTTATTGATAATATAATTTGGAATAATTTTAACTGGGCTGTGTGTGATAGTGAACTGAAGCCAAATGAGTCTCCACAGTTACTCTGTGTTCTGCATGAACGAATGTGCACGTTTTGAACGGCCACTCAGACACACTGTGTTGACGAGCAGTACGATGAGCAGCTGATCCCAGAGCTGTGCAGGAGAACTGATCTCAGTGGATGTTTGTCAGACTGCTGTAGAAGAAAGTTTCTCCTGTTCCTCCCGCTCTGTCCGTCCTTCACGCTTTGCATTGGATTATAAGATATTTGATAAAATGTGTAAAGGTGATCAGAAGCAGCAGATGTCGAACTACGCAACGCGACACATTCACACTTGTGTAGACAGGAAGTTAAATTATTGAGTCGGAGCTTGTCCTTGTTGCTGAAATGCATGATGGCACATTATTAAACTTAAAAAAGAAAAACTGCCTGACAATCTAACACACAGCTGCATTGTCATGATCAACGCTCAGACCGCTGTTACCTCAACAAGGACTCAGATTTCAGTTGTCTTCACGGGGAATTGCCTGTCCCCTGTTTTGGTGTGTGAAGACACCAGTGGTTTATTTTCAGATTAAATATAGTTCATAGAGTTAAAGGAGTTCAGCGGGGTGTATACGGGGTGTGGGATGTAGGATCTGGAAGCTGCAGTAGACCACCTACAAAGACACCACTACACCACTGCAGATTCTTAGGAAAAGGTGGTAAAATCGTTAAATATTAAAAATCCTGACATAAACATGATTCGTCCATCCGCCAGCCCGACCACTGCAGCCTGACTCTACACTGCACTACATAAACATCACACACTTTGTGTTTTGGCTCTCACTGCCACCAGTCAACAGAAATCCCTGAAGAAGAACAGCTTTAGAGATTTAGCTCAGCAGGACAAAAGGATCTCCAGCATTTTAAACTGAACTGAAGCCGCTTCGGTCAACATGAATACATTTTTCGACACAAAAGGTTAGAAAACACGCCTTTTAATCTTCAAAAGCCCAAACTCTCCCTCAGCTCCGTCTGCAGCTTCACCATCACAGCGATGCTTTAAAGGTTGTATCGTAAATTTGACTTTCCTGCTTCATGCCTGACCTGCTGTTAGCTCACCTCATTCAGACAAAAAGTGGAAACACCAGAGATGGCTGTGAGCTTTTCTGATGTGAAGGATGATATCTCCCCCACCTCTTTTCAGATGCAATAAAAGAGGAAAAAAAGGCTCCCACCCAACAAAAGAGGAGCACTCCGTATAAAGCACTTTGTCTGTCGGGTAATGGCCCTTAATGCTCACCTAAATATAGGATATTAGCTTTCTCTCCCTTCAGGGGATAAGGAGATTTTGTTTTGCAGCGGCGGCATCATGAAGCACAAAGTGTTGCTGACTCAAACCACTATAATGACATGGTAATCCCCTCATTTAGCCGCTGACACACGACACATTTCCGCCTCCAAAAACAGCAGGGAGGCAGCAGGAGGAGAGAAGGAGGGAGGTTCGAATCCTGCACACGATGTAGATCTGCTTTAGAAAAAATAAAATTAAAGAACCCGGCACCCTGCGGTACAGGCAGCGACAGGAAACAGCAAGGGGCAACACAAGACAGAGTGAAGAAAATGGATTTCTCACAGCAAAGGAACATTTGTTTTTATTTTTAATGGAATCCTACAAGAGTTCATCTGAATGTGTTTTCATTTTAACAACTAAGAACTTACGATTTCAGATTTACAGTTCACAAGTAACAGGGTCAAAGTGTCGACTTTTATGGAATGAGTTTAGTTTTCATGAGCTTCATAGAAGAGAGAGTAGAAAAAGAAATAGACAAGACAATATGAAGTAGAAAGTATTAAAAGATATTACGGTAGCACAATCTTCTAAAGTTGTTATTTAACATAAAGTGTTTTAACATTCAACTAAGTGCTGTTCAATGAAAAAATAGTAAAAATGCTCAAAAATGTCCCTGGATTCACAACAAAAGTTTTTCAGTGCTTTCCTTTCAGCAAATTTCTCTGAAATATTTGAATATGAACCTTCATGTTAAAGGTGATTTACTTCAATGAATTTATTCATATATTAGGACAGATTTTAAACTTTGCACCGATATGAAATAATGAAATGAGCTTGTTGAAACTGAACGTAGCGCCTGGTACAAAAACATTCACTTGAAAGAATTACATACTGTATCTGGCATTGCAAATTAGTAGTATATGAAGAAAATATTTAGGCGAGGGGGTTGCATCATCCGTTGGGCACACAAATGTGCTTCCTGTGAGAGTATGAACTGCGAACAGACCATAACCTGAGTTGGACAGCAACCAATCTCAGTCCACCTCATTCAGTTCAACTCGGATACAGAATTGTTTCTTGGTTCGTATCCCAGCTCAGAAAAAGTGTTCATATTCTAATATTTACAGACTAAATTCTCCTGAATTCAAACTGAACTTTTGGGGTTTAGGAGCCCTCAGATTTCAAGGAAGGCTATTCCAAACTTGTGGAGCCACACCTTTTTTACTGTACTCAGTAAACAGTCTGTACGAAGGTTTACGCCATCTCTGCAGCAGCCTTGGCTGTCCTACTCAGTGTCCTTGATTGAGCTGCTGGTTGCTGGAGAGATACCAGACCAGAATCAATTCTGTGGCTTGTGACAGCTGGGATATGTTTAGCGTGAGGCTAGTTCTAACCATATTACAAGTCATATACATATACATTTCACACAAATGCTCAACTCAACAACTCAACTCATTGTTTTCCAGAACATTTCTTTGGCAATTCTGACATTTTCTAGAAGCTATGTTTAAGAATTCTGGGATTTCCAGGATACACAAAGTATTTTTTGTAGTATTTTTGATGTACAGGGCGTATAATTATGTACAAGATTTGTCTAAATATGTCCACACCAGTGTCACCAGTAGCAGCATATTTATTCAACCTTCAGAATTAATTAAATGCTGAAATGTCAGCCAGGCTACAATGAACGTATGCAATTAGTCATTTAGACTCACATTTGTGTTAAATTAACTCAACATGCCTGCACATGTTCACATTCATTCACACTTATGAATAAAACAAGACTAAATGCAGAACTGGCTGAGCAGTTATAATGTCCCCTGATCTGAGCCATCATTGGCTGAGTTTTATAAACATCTGAACAGCTGCTGAGGAGCTGAGGATGGAGGGATGACGACAGGAGTGAAGAAATACAAGCATATAAAGTATGTGGGAACACTGAAAAGAAAGGAGGAAGTGCAGCAGTAAAAGAAAAAAGTGAAGAGCAGATGGGGTTGATGAGAAGAAGAACAATGAAGAGTTCAGTTTCCTGCCATGTGATGATATTTACCCATTTTCTTGAAGAAAAGATAAAACATTATCTAAAGCTCATCGCTCAGCAGCAGAAGAAATGCAGAGGAATCCATCTTGGTGGCACCGGCGCCGAGACACTTATTGACAACCTAAAGAGTTTCATGGCACGTTATTCATCAGATAATTTAGAAACAGCAGTGGGAGGTATCAACAGAGGAGACTGCCAGAGACGGGAAAAACAACAAGTGAAGAATAGGGAAAGATTTTCTGAGAGCTTCAATTTCGGTGGTTTGTTATTATCTCTTCCAAGTTTTTATCCTTTAAAATGACCATCTCAAGCCTCATTCTGACCGGATTAACATTACAAGGGGAGGCGGGGAGTTAAATATTGCCTGTGCTCTCTGTAAGTTAAGTCATTGTTATGGACGGCTTTTTAACCAGAGTTACAGGATCTCGTCTGTAATAGACATTAAGCAGGACAAAGCCAAAAGAGAAAGTCAAAACCCTCCCCTGGGGGGCGCAGGAGAGTTGAAGAGGAGGCAAAGACACTGCGTGAGGTAAAAATTTAGTCAAAAATGGCACTCCTTCTGAGAGTCATAACTCTCAACACATAGACATGAAACAGATATTGAATTGTTCAGTGTGACTTACACTTCCCGAGGATATCATTATCTCTGATGTCCATCCAGAATAAACCAATAATAAAAAAATAATCCAGTGACAGCTGTCTGTACATCCATTGGTTCACTGCAAACAGGAACTGCTAATAGTTAATTCAGCATGCTTTTAATGGTGCCAATTTGTCAAAATGTAGACAAATATGGGCTAAAAAATCACAACAGCACATTTGATGAGCCTTTATGGTTCATTCTTCATTGGTTCCCCATATGTTGGTGTTCGCATGATTCCACATCCATTCTGTCCTCCATTTTCACACAAAAGCCAAATTTCACACCGAGCTGAAAAAAACTAGGACATAATAAAAAAAACGCCTGTCTCTAATGATGAGCCTGTTTAAAGTAAAGGTGGTCTTTTTTTGGTTGATGATAAAAGTCCTGTAATAAACATCCTGTCCATTATTCAAGAACTATATTTGTCTACAAGTAGAGGAGAGTAAAAAAGAGATCTTAAATCTCAAGGTCAATCGTTTCAACTCAGCAGGAGAAAAATGCTGACTTCACATTTGTTCTCAGTGCTTCATTACTTTGTTTACGTTCACACAGTACAGTGTGTCAACACATCAAACTGAAGTGAAAGTCTCCTGTTCAGCATCACATCCAATAATCTGCAGCCGTCACCGTGAAACAAAGACACTGAGGAGTCACTCTGAATCACTTAAAATGTGTCTCAGCACAACTCGAGCAGAGATCCATAACTGAGACGCAACACGGCAAACTCAAACACTCGGCACAAACACAACAGGAAACTGACTAAACAACCTCTATCTGAAGTGTCCCCGTATACCGTGTCAGGGTCCTCAGAGGGCAAAGAACCACATACATGTTAATACAGAAATGGATTCCAGGTTGCGTAAATTATGTGAGAGGGACGGGGTGTCAGTATAAAAGATTGTCAGGTAATTTCAGTAGGAGCAGAAGCGCTGCGTGAGGGAGGAACATATTCCTGAGGAAACACGACAGCCAGGATGGTGATGATGGATGATGAAAAGGTGGAGAGACAGGATGTCAGGTGTTTAATTTGAGCATTTTCTGATCTGCCAAAAAACTATTGGTTGAGGTTAGATAGAGATGGTGGTCATGGTTAACAGAAAACAATGTTGACTGATCTGACCTGTGGTCACTTTGTTTACCCATCCATCCTCCTCCCTAAGAGGTTTTGTGGTGCCAAAACAACGTCACACTGCTTCCACCTTTGTTCCTGACAGATAAAAGTTATTATTTGCATGACCACTAAAGGTCCATGTCAGGTAAATGTAATGTGTCATTTCAAATTTTAAAATCTGAAACAATACCTGCAAAACTCACATAGAGGCAGTCATGGGATACATGACTGTACATGCTTCGGGTTATTTTTTTAATCAGTTGGGTGCAGAGCAGAAGCTCAGGAGGAAAAGGAAAAAATGTTCCTTAAGTAAGATTATAATAAATAAAATGAAATTTTTATAAAAATCCTGGCTTCTCATCAAAAACAAGTCACGTCTTCCTTCCTCCGTCAAGTTTCACCGTTAACAACTTTTTGAGATACTCTGCTAACAAACAAACATAAAAGAATAAAGATTCCATCTGAGTGCATTGCAGTCTTTATATGTCATCATCCGTAAGCACAGAATTAACTTTCAGTGCTGTGCAGATGATAGTCAATCTATGTAGCTGCTGATCCCAGTGAAATGAGTCTGAAAACTGCATCTCTGACATCCATTTCATGGATGACCGGGAATTTCCTCCAACTGAATCAGAACAAAACAAAGATTGTGGTTAATGGTCCAAAACAGCAAAGAGAAAAATTGTGCTTACACTATCTCAGCACATTACAAAACGTCTATAAATCAGTTACGGTTCATACAGAATGCTACAGCCAGAGTTTTACCTGGAACAAATAACAGAATTCTGCCGCTAACCTTACCGAAAACTAAGAGATAATAACAAATCAAATCTCCATAAAAGAAGTAAGTTTTCCAATTGAATTTCTCCTGACTGAGTTTGTAGAGATGGATATTTACTTCAAATTTAAAATCCTTTCACACACGCTGTTTTTGTCCACTTCTTCCAGATGATACAAGATGAAGAAAACCACAGAGACTGAAGGAGAAACACTGCAATAAAGGGATGAGGACAGAGGGATGGAAGAAGAGATAGATGAATGGATGAGTGGAGGGCAGCTGCAGCAGTGTGAAGGTGACAGATTGACCCCTGGGTCTCCTCTGCACCCGGGAGAGTCGGACCGCCGGGGTGAAAGCTCCGGAGGCGAGCCAGCGGGGAAAACAACAAACTCCACTGTCAGCAATTATAGAGGAGGAAGAGGAGGGGAGGATGGACGAAAGAGATATGGAGAGAGAGGGGGGGTGAATTTAGTGTCAATTAGAGAGGGAGAGGGGAGAGATGTGTGGAGGTGTGGATGGATTTATTGTAAGCGAGAGAGGAGGGGGAGGACAGGGTGAAATGAGTGTGAGTGAGAGAAGAAGGTGAGAGGAGAGATGGATGAATTTACTGTTACAGAGGAAAAGAAGCAAAGGAGGGAAAATGAATGAATCAATGAAATGAAAAATTCTTTCATTTAATTTTATGTTACAGCAGCTCGAGAGCAGATATTACACTAACACTCATCGGAGCATAAAATTTAATAATGAGAGACGAGCTTCAAACCCCAAAAACCACAGAACAAAAGCCAAAAAGTCTTAAAGGACGATTCTGTTTTATTACGATGTGAGTGTATTTTATGTAGTCTGATCGACTGACTGACCTCTGACTTTGTTTGTTGTCGCCATGTTTCCAGAATTCAGTACAATGACAGTTCATCAGAATAGAAATGGTGGACAGAACTACAAAAAAGTAAAACACACGTTGTAATAAATTTGGATCATTCTCTAACAGCTGCACCACAGAACCAGAACCTCGATTTAGTTGCACCGACTGTTCGCAAAGTGGAGATTTATGCAACAACATATTAAAACAGTCACTGACGAGATTTTGCTCCCAAGAAGAACGACAGCATCAGTCGTTTCAGCAAAACAACGTACTGTATGTTTACGTTCAAGTGACAGCGTCCTCTAGTGGCCGAACTAATGATGACGGGAGCAAAAGAAGGAAGTCAGGTGATGTTATGGAGCGACAAAGAAAATGCTTCTATGTGTTGCTCAAGAAGGCACAGACAAAATAACTACATCACTCAAACATTACTGGCACCATCCTCCAACAACATTACTGCAATCACACACCTGCCAAGACAAAACATCCATATCACAGGATCAGGCCGTGTTATTCTATAGTTTTCTTATTGTCAACATGTCCCATGTGCAGACCCAAACCGACAGTGTGTCAGTACGTCTCGCAATGCCGTCTGACTTCCTGTCTGTGGCTCTCAGCTCCGACCTCTTTGGATCCTACTGAAGACGTAAATCTCACAAATATATAGTTTCATTTTCTCTCAAAAAGGCTCAATAATTTCCTAAAACATCTTCTCACTGTAGCTT
>NTHP01000512.1:265672-279706 GCA_003416845.1 Oplegnathus fasciatus | reverse complement strand
AGTGAGAGGCTGTTCAAAAATAGTACGCTGGACACGGAGATCCGTCCTGCCAAAGTGGGTTTGTTGCTCCCGCAGAGCGGCTGAGCATTTGTTTGCGGTAGGTTACGTTTGCTTTAACGGCAATGGTATATTTTGGCCTCTCAATTAATCCGACTGGACAACAGGAAAAAACGCAAATGACGTCGGGCGCTTTTCTGCTCTGAGTTGAAGTTTTTTCAACTGGAGGCGCTCCGGGCGCTCCTGCAAAAACGCGAGGCGCTCCGGGCGCCTAAAACGCGAGGCGCCCAGGGTGCATAAACAGCGCGCAAAACGCTTACTGCCTATAGAAAACAACAGGAAAAAGACGCCTCTCACTGCAAAAACCGCGTTCTGTCTGATCAGGGCCATAGAGACTAACTGGTGAAGAAAGTGGAACATCTTGCAGCTAAAGAGACAGATATTTTTCTCAGGAGTTGGTGGAGACCAAACACAAAGCTAAAAGGAGCATGAATATTGAACTTGCATTTATCAGGTGGACACAAACACCACTCCAACGGGATGATCATGTTGCTAGAATTCACATATTGGGCAAGCACTGGAAATATTCTTCTTACATTTCTTACGAGATGTTGTTCTTCATGATGATGTTGCTCTGTGTCTGATAGATGTGGAAGCAGGCAGCTGTGTGCTACTGTAACATGTTCCACACACAACTCACCAACAATTCTGGTCTGCATGTCAAAGGCCACGCCCATGTCAGGCTGTTTGATTGGCACACTAAGTGCTGTGGCTTTGTCCAACATTCAGCGTGATGGATGAACAATCTCAAGTAACCTTAAAGTCTCATGTCATACTAAATAGAGCCCATCAACTGCCTGGACTATAACAAAAAAAAATATTTTAAAGATTTTTTAAAGAATCTTTAATTAAATCGTCACGGTAAAAAGTTTTGTCAGGAAGTATAAGTACAAGTACTGACTGGCTCTCTGGATAGCCACCAAAATTTGAATTTTTTGTCATCAATTCCAGTAGGTCTGGTGTTGTGCTCAGTGGTGGCTGTTTCCCCAGTTGGAAAAACAACCGACCAATCAGGGCTTTGCTGGCGGGACGAAGAATGACGACGTCATCAACAGTAAAATGGCCACAAAAATGTCTTTAAGTGTGGATGAGATGTTTGCAGCTGTACAGGTTGTCGGCTTACAGACATAAAAACTGGAATAGCATGACAAATGTGAACTGTTACTAGCAATCGCTACCGCAGCTTTGTGTCAAATGAAAAGGATCAACTGGATGGACACGTCACTCACTACTGATTGGTTAGGACAAAATAACCCCCTCTCAAACAGAAATCTAACATGAACACGATATCAGACTTAACAATGAAATGAAAATGAAATGACAATTCAGACTGATTATCAGGCTGGTCCAGTACTTGGATGAATATACTTGGTATCTTTCCACCACTGCAGCAGAGAGAGAGGTTGGCTGAGGACAGAGAGAATGAAAAAGAGAGATTAGAGATCGAGGAAACAGAAATAAAACACAGAGCGCAGACGGACGGAGAGTGAAGAGGAGGATGAGAAGAAGAAGAGCAGAGTGGCGAACAGAAGGTTTGTCTCTCGTGGGATCGTTCACACCTACAACAGTCAGAGGTTCAGTCTCCTCTGTGACATCAGCTCCTCTACAGGCTAACACCAACAGAGAGGAGAAATAAACCTCTGGAGGAGCGTCTGTGGAGATAAAACACAGGTCTCACACTGCGGAGGAGAAGTGTGCTGCCAGAATAGGTTTATTTTTATATTTATTGGTTCAGGCGTTAAAAATGTGAGGATTTCCTGCTTTTCACAGATTCATTATCAGTGGAATACTTAGAAGTCATGAGAACCAGAAGTGATGTCTTCAGATTGCTTATTTTTCTCCATCAACAGCTTCAAAATTCAAATAGCCATTTTACTATTATTATAACTAAAAAACTTAACACTTGGTTAAGATTAGGGAAATACTTTGGTTACTGTNGTAATCATGATGAAGGAGATCAGAAAACACTTCTATGTGTCGTACTCGAGGGCATTGAAGGACTAGTTGCCAGTTTCATATGTGACAACACATGTGACACTGCTGCTGCATTTTAAATGTAATAAATTCAAACATAAGCATGTATGTTCTTGCCTACATTTCATCAAAACACAAATTTCACGTGTGCATTTATTTTAGGGTGAAAATAATCAGTACTTTACTTTCAGCACTAATTTCTATTCTATTTTTTTTGTCTTTAAAGAGACCGGACATTGAAAGGTAGCGTTTCACTGAAATAAAAAAATAACAGTCCATACTGTCCACACTCATCTCCCATCACACCCAAAGCTCTGACCACACCAATCAGTGATGCTGGGTGTGGTCACTTGCATCTGTGACCAGCCCTGGCAGTGATGTCATGGTGTACTGACACACCCTGAAGTACACATCTACATCACTGCAGCAAGGTGAGAAGCTAAACCACTGGAGGGCAAATCAAGATTTTCATCTGCTGTTAAGCTGCTCTTTAAAATCATCACATTTTGATTAAATTTATTCTACTTTTGTAATCCCTAATACTGTACTATCATTTTGCAAACATGCTTTAGTCATTTAGTCAAACTTTAGTCATCTAAAATCACAATACTGAAATATAATAGAAAAAATAATACATAAAATAAAATGGTCATTTTATAACTTTTTACTTGTCATTTTTATTGCATAATTTAAATGGAAATTAAAATGTGTTAATTCATAATTCATTACTTCTTAAATGTTTAACTTGATCAGTGAAGCACTCCAGCTCATTCCATATAGAAGCTATTCACCAAATACAAATTGGAAGACAGGCTTTAGATTTCAGTGTCTAGTCATTTTAGTTCTGACACTGCATTAGGATTTAACAAGTATTTCTTCTTATAAACTTCTGAGCTGATTTTGACACAATTCTTCCCGTTTTAACTGCGCAGAGAAGTGATTCTTATCAAATGCAAAATCTGATGCTGCTCTATCAGCTACTGTACCACATAAAACACGCTCAGATAAAAACGTCTAGAACATATGCTATGCTGCCATCAATACAACCAACGAGGCTTTTATTTTCCTACAGGAATCCAGATGATTTGACTGCCAAGATGTTCACTGGTGACTGGATGTAACGCCAAGCTGCTTTTATTGGTTTCAGATGGTGTTTGGACTGAAACTGGGTAAAAAGCAGATTGATGATTTCTGTGTTTTGGCTTTTACATTATTTCTTTGGAAGGTTCTTGATTTGGAAATGTAATTGCATTTGAGTTTCATACAGCAGAATAATTTGTCTTCAAAATGAGATGTTCTTTGTTAAAAGGTTCAACTTAATCATGCAAATGTGAGAAAGGCCAAACAAATTCTAGTTTAGTGTTGAAGGATCAAAGATAACTTTCATGTTGGCAGAGCACCCAACCTCTATCCCAATCCTGACGGGTTCAATTAACAACAAGTCAAGTCAAGTCAAGTCAGTTTTATTCATAAAGCCCAATATCACAAATCACAATTTGCCTCAAGGGGCTTTACAATCGGCACAGCATATGACACCCTTAGTACTTAGACCCTCAAATCGGATAAAGAAAAACTCCCCCCCAAAAAACCCTTTAACAGGGAAAAATGAAAGAAACCTCAGGAAGAGCAACAGAGGAGGGGTCTCTCTCCCAGGACGGACAGACATGCAATAAATGTTGTGTGTACAGAAGAAATCAACAACACAAAATCACAAAATGTAGATTGTAACAATTATGATGACAAAAATGTAGATTTTAATTACAACATGTAAAATACTACTCCAATAGTATTAAAACAAGCTTGCCACAGTTTATAACAGATCTTTTGACAGCAGCCATGTGAAGAATCAGATCACTGAACCACTCAAACTGTGAGACAGCCGAGCTAATTTTTGACCTGCCAGAAATTCATCCGATCATCCGACAGTCAGACTGATGATTCATCGGCCAATTAATCAGGCGTCGTGAATCTCCTCAAACAGACCATCAAATGCCAGCTGATCTGGCAGAAATTCAGCCCAATTCTAAAATTAGTCAGGGGAAACCGTTTTAAGAAAAAAAGGGTCAAAATAAAGTTTAAAAAGGGTCAAAATAGTCATCACCCCAGAGTTATATATATATATATAAATATCATTGCTGAAGGTTATGAGCATAGGCCTTCATAAGAGCATAGCAATGATACTCTGCCATGGTGGACTGGTCCCTTTCGGATGGGAGCGAGTTTCTGGCCCGAGTGAAGGAGTTCAAGTATCTTGGTTCATGAGTGAGGGTAATGCCAGGACCAGGCTACATGATATCAGCCTGATTGTGTCCCATGGGGCACTGGGCCCATCAATTGCTTGTGTTGTGCATCATCGTGGAAGACAGCCAACACAGCATCTGGACACCTGCTGTCCTGGCAAAAAGATGAGCTGTAGCACAAAAAAACTATTCCACAATTAAAAACATGGTGAAGCAAAAGAGGAATGCTGTTGTTGGTGCTTTCAGGTGGAACAGTGAAGTTGATCCCTGACACCTCACTAATCACTTCTGTATGTCGCGCAAGTTAAAGATTGGATTTATCATTTACAGGTGCGGGGCCAGAAGTGTCCCTGGAACCTGATTGGCCACTCCTGGTGACCCTCACTACCAGAGTCAAAAGGTAGTCGGCTTATTAGCGCCATGGATGAATTACTGAACGGGGTCTTCCGGGTAAAGGCCCAGTGCCTCTGGACCAGAGATTCTGTAAGTGACTGTTAACAATTCTTGTTGGAGAGTCAATCAGACAACCACAAATAGATGCAAGACGACCACAAACAGACACAAAACAACTACAAAGAGATACAAAATGACCACAACGAGAAGTAAAACAACCCCCTTTTTTAAAAGTGCACCCCAGTCTGGGCCCCTCATTCAAAAGTTTCTAAACCCGTCCCTGAACGTCTAGCCTGCAAAGTCTCTCTGCCCAGAAACAGCAAGCACTCCAGGCTCCCCTAATCTGCTGAAATGAGTTTCCTTCGCAGTGCACCTGGGCTCAGCCTTAGAGACAGGGTGAAAAGCCCAAATATCCGGAAGGAGATCGGAGTAGAACTTCTGCTCCTTCATGCTGAAAAGAGCTAGCTGAGGTGGCTCTGCCACCTGATTCGGATGCCTCCTGGACGCCTCACTTTAAAGGTTTTCCAAGCATTTCCAACTGGGGGATCCCAGGGTAGGCCCAAAACAAATTGAAGGGATTATATATCCCATGTGGCCTGGGACCGTCTCAACATCCTCCAGTCTCGAGATCCTCCAAGCTGGAAGAGAAGCAGGTCTGGCCTACCTTTCCTGGTCTGCTGCCACCATGACCTGGACTCCGATAAGTGACAGAAAATGGATGGCTTAATGGATAATTTCCTCCATGTCTTGCCGGTGTTTCAGGCTTGTCTTTGCTGCACCACACTGTGGCAGATTTTATTCCAGACTCAGTGTAGCATTTAAATGCTGATCCTGTCCTGGCAGATTCATTAGCTGTCTCATAAATATTGATTTACTGTCTATTAAGCATTTATAAATCCCTAAATAAATATTGAATTAATGTAAGGTTAAACAAGACACCATATCAGCATGCATCATCTTCTTCCCATCCATCCCTCCCTCTGTCTCTCTCTCCCCTGCAGAAGTGTCATCCCTCCTTTTTCAGCCTCCATCTGCCTTTTTTTAGCCCAGATATGATGAAGTGATTGACAGTTTGCCTTTGTTTGCCCTCCGGCCTGTCTGACCTCAGCCGGCCTGTCACCCGGACGAGACTCAGAGTCATAAAAAAGGCCAACGAGCCGAGCTGAGCGTTAATCAGACTGGTGCTAAAATTAAAACACGACTCCCTCCTCCACCGCTGACAGAATCTTCCCCGTCTCCCTGGGAGGTGTTGAACGCCGGCAGGAAGCCGACCGGCTGAAACCTTTCTTTCCTGTCTGTCACTGTCGCTCTCCTTCACTGTCTGAGCTTCTGTTTATCTGCCTATGAGGTTGTTTGTTTCCCTCTTTATTCTCTCTCTATTGATCTGACCTGGCTCTCAGTTTGTCTCTTTCTTTCCTTCTTCCTTTCATCTCCTAAAAATCCTGCCGTCTGCTCATATTAACGGTTAAAGTTCTGTGAGAAAACATTTCTCGATGTTGAACCCGGAGGTAACTGCCTGAACTTTGAAGACTTGAACACGCAGGTAAACGTTAGCGTGACGGTGCAGCTGAGCCTCCACTCCACCGTCAGGACGCTGTGGTCCTCTGAGCCTCCTCCTCCTCCCCTTCCTGCACTGCTTTGTTTCCGTGGCAACACATCCTTGACACTCGCTGTGTGGATGTGACTGGCGGCAGACACTGAGGGACATGCAGGGATTTCTGCTGTGGTAACAAACTGGAGCCATGACTCGAATTTTTAGATGGATGTGAGGTTACCCAAAAGTACACAGGTCCTTAATATTTTCCCATGATGCTTCCTAAAGACAGAAACCAAACAGATGAGAGTGGAAAACAATCTTATCTTTGATGAGTCCAGCTTTCCCTGGATATAGCATTTGGATTTGACTGAACTGCAGTAAAGTTTCATTTGGGCAAGTACGATGAATCAACATACAGTATGTTGAGTTAGTGGCTCTCAAACAGTGGAGTGAGCTCCTATTGCAGGAATGTAAAGGCACTGCTAAAGGGAAAAAAGTAAAAAGACAAGTGCAAGATGGATGGATTCTTAATACATACAGTAATAAAAGAAAAACAGGTGACTGTTGAGTTCATCAAGCAAACTCACTCAAATCCAATCAAGAAGATATGAAAAAGTTTTTGCCCTCGGGGAGGGCAGGGAGTATCCAAACACTGTGGAAATTGGAGAAAAGTTGAACTTGTATTTTGAATTTGCACAACCAATGAGGAAGGGTTAGGGTTAGGGCCCATGAAGCTCATGTTTTTGAATGTTATTTCATTCGATTCATGTTCAATCAATACTATTAATGCTACAAAAGCGAAACTGGTTCAGAGGTCGGGGGGATGAAAATGTTTTCAGCATTTAAAGGGGGTCATAACAGACAGATAGACGATCACTAATCTAAATGTCTTTTCCCATTGTGTAAAATGCAAACACACACACACAAGCTGAGCATCAGGAATGAAGAATTTTAAGGATGCAGTTAACAGAATAAAAACTAAAGTATCTTTACACATCTGCAGCTTTGGATATACAAATAACTGGAAGGAAGTAGACTCACGCGTGTCCTGTGTTTCAGTCAACTAAACTAATCTGTAGATTTCATCCTTCGCAAAATCTTCATATATTTGTGTATACTGCAGAATAAAATGAAAGCAGGCAGAATTCTGTTAAACTCAACACTTCATCCAGCTGCTTTTCAAGGTAAAATAGTTTTTTTGTGATTAAAAAAACAATTATGTGATGAGAATTCGTAGTGTCTGAGAATAGTTGAAGATTTCCTGCATTTTGAAAGTCCGGACAAGACTGCAAAGATGGTGGATGCACTACAACTGCTTGAGTAAAGTCATTAGCTGCACAGTGAAATGTCAGCAAAGGTCATGAAGGTTCAGCGTTGAATGTATAAGGTGCATTTAGGATAATAAGACAGGAAATGTGGCCCAGTGTGGCTGCTGCTGGATCACAACAACGGACACCTTCCTCTCCTCCTCCCTCCTGTATTTCATTCCCGTCTAGTTAACTCAGCTGAAGGAAGAATATTAAGATGGATGGACGAAAGCAGTGGATACATGGAAGAGAAAAAAAAGGCAAATGAAGAGCGATGGAGGAGTGGACGGTGTCATTTCTGCACACAGAGGCAGCAAAGTCAAATCCCAACCTGCTCTCTTCCAAAGAACAACTTGAAAAGAGAAGAAAGTCTTTCCAAAAGAAGCCACGGTAACTGACCAAACTGACATGTTGATTGACTAAATGACAAATAGCAGAAAATTTAAAACAAATGAGGGTCGTTTTGGAAGTGCAGCAGGTAACTGGTGTCACTGGAAGATGAATTTCTTTAACTATGAAAGATGAAAAGTGAAGAATCAGCAGCTTCTGCAGTTCAAAGGTGTTGAGTGATGAACGTGAAGTGATTAATTTTTATCACTTTAGATGAAGATGAATAAATGAAATGAAAGTGTTGCAGCTGACAGGGGAGGAATCTCAGATGTTTTATATCTCTTTTGTCCCTAACACTCGTCTCTTTATATCACACTGACATTTCCACAAGATTTAGCTTTTAGCATTTGAATATTTGCTCTCCTCCCAAACAGTTTCTTGTCATTAAACCTTGTTAAATCAGAAAGATTAAAAACATACGAAGGAAGTGATTGTCACAAACGCCGCGGGGCGGAAACGAGCGGAGGTTCGACAGGCAAAGTGAGCCGCATGACGCCGTGAACGCGCCGTGTTAGCAGGTTGTGTTAGCATCCTCTGCTGCTCCGCTGTCGGACATTAAATATTTACAGGCAGTGCTAATTAGAGGAGGCACAGAGGGTGAACACACACACACACACACACACACACACACACACACACACACACACAGACACACACACACGTACAGTTAACTGAACCCCTTCATTCACACTCCCACTATTCACACTCACATAAAAAGCAAACTATAAATCCCTACTTTTAGCACACTTGCATACAGTATACACAAACAGTAATGTGAATACACACACACAGACACACACACACATCTCTTCCCTCCCGACCTTTGGAGAAGCTGTGGATGGAAATACACACATGATCACACACACACACACACACACACACACTCATCTCCGTCCACTGAGGCTCTGAATTATTCCTGTTTGATGAGAACAGCAGACAGCTGCTGAACTTTATCACTGCTGGTGAAATAGTTGGTTAATCGTGGTAATATTATGAATCATAATAATAGCAAAGCATATTACAGTTTAAATCCATTAATTAGAGACAAAAAAGAACAACCACTTCCTTTCAGGAGCTTCAGGTCTGATTTGTCCTCACGATGCAGAGTCAAATCTACTCAATGACAAAATAAAACGTTTCAAAAATGGCAGCAAACTGAAATCACTTTGTTTATGAGTGTGGTGTTATTGGACACTGTTGTCCCATAAGGCAAAAGTGAAAGCGTTGCTGTACTTGTTGCACGAGGGGGTAAACTTCATTAACTTCTTGTACACTAACTGCCAAAACAGTGTACTGTCAAAATTAGTACACCGGAGACGGTCCTCACCAAAAAATAGAAAGCAGTGGTTCTTTCTCCAAATGCTTAATTCGACCTATGTTTGCGTCAACTGGCCTGTTGTGGTGTTGTGAATAATGACTGTTGTCTGTCAGGAGCAAGTAGCGTGACATCGTTACAGCACAGCTGAAGGTCAACAAGCGTGTTCCATTCGCCTGTTTTTGTGCAAAGTTTGAATTTGCACATTAATAAAAAACGTGTGGATCCTTGGCTGAGGTGGGAAAGTTGCCGCGTCGATAAAAACGAAATGTGACGAAGTGCGATGGAAACAGACTTAGTGAATAAATGATGAAATTATGATGTGTAAAGCATGCGAGTTAATGTGGAGCTGAAAACATCAGATCTGTGTGGAGGATGAGGAGGCTGTAACCTTCCACACATGAAAACTAACAGAAATGTCATATTTCCATCACGTTCTCCACGTGGTTTTCCATCGTGTGAGCTTTGACTGGAGCTCTTTTACTGACGTCATCTCGTTGTGTCCTCTTCTTCTGCAATGGTTTAATGGCAGCAACTGGAGAATCAGCTCCAATGAACTAATATTCATATTTACATGCACATTTTCTTTTGCCAATTTCATGGACGTTCAGTTAAAATTTGCACTACATTTGGATGGAAACTTGACCTTTTGTTTTTTTCTTTTAACCATGAACTCCATCTTTCCCTAACCTTATCTAACTATGAGCATTAAAGCTCGCTCTAAATTGAGTTGAGTAAACTCCTGCAGATGAAATGTGGTTGAAAGTTCTAGAAAAAGCTAGTAAGTGGACCTTAATTTAAAGGTACTCTATGGAGTTTTTAATACCGATGCCTCTATGTGACCTACATAAGCAAATGAGACCAACAGCAAGAAGATTGGCTATTTCTATTAGTTTCTAATAGTTATTCTTAAAGCCTGCCACCGAGTCGGGGTTTTCCGCGATATCGGACGAAAAGGTGCTGGGGTTTGTTCTGGCTAAATTCCAGTTGCTTCAGCCGCTGACTGAAGGTCCGTCTCTGGAGCTGCCGCCTGCTCTCCTCCCAGAGAAGTAGTCTCCTTGAGGCGGGGAGTGAAGCGGGGGGAACATGTAACCTAACGTTAGGTGAAACACTACCGCCTTTGTCCACAGGGACCGCCAAAATCAACACAAAATGAAAAGTTCCACAAGGTTGCTTTAAGATTAAAAACCAATCCTTTTCTAGCAGCGGTGGCAGAGCAGAAAACACTCACACACATTAGGAAACGACCAGTTCTGATGTTTAGTTATGAGGACTTTCTTTATACTGTAAATGTTATAGTGTATGAGAAACGCTGATAAATTGCCTATGGAAAAATGCCTTTCACAACAAACCTTTTACCTTTACCTTTTACTAACTGTAGTTGTTTTGTGTTTTTCAAGGTTTTTATGCAACAGACAACAGATTTTATTGAATTTTTAAAGATGTATTCCACCTAAACAGGAAACTTCACTGCACAAATGTGTTTCTGAGTGTTGACAGTACAGATGATTACTACTACTGTAGCTAGCAAGTGTGATCAGATTGGATATATTTCCCTCCTATATCCTCTTGTCAGATAATGTACGTTATTTAAGTAAGTGCACATTTCTCTTCCATTGACTTTGTATGAAATTGCTCTGCCTATAGTGTGGGAAATATTTTCTTGTGTGTTCATATCACTACATGAGTGATCAGGTTTATATACTCATTTTGTTTACATAATCAATACATAACCTGGATGTGTTTATTATCACTGTGAATGCCTTTTATTACTTGCATAAACTGATGTGTTCACGTTAGCCCTGGAGTGCTGATGATCAGAAAATTCACGGACGAAGCAGAAAACACATGTCCCAGCACACGAACATGTAGATAGTAAAAGGTCATTTTGGCCTGCACACACCAGAGTGTGTGTGTGTGCTTGTGATCAAAACAATTTCAGGGAGTTTCTGTTCCATTTTCATTTTAATTAAATTCTCAACACGGTAGCCTTGAATAGGAAAGATAAGCTTTGGCAGATGTTCCCGCTCACAACACAAATGTTCCTTGTTTAAAAGCGCCCGACGTGGGGCTGAGGGTGTAATACCACGTAACCCTACCTTTAATTTTCTGACCAATCAACAACCCTCAGTGACTTCCGTGTTTTGATTAGGCAGCTAATCAGAAGTGTCCCACAGCCTAACAGGTGGAGCAAATGTTTTCATACAAAAATGATGCACACCAGAGCAATTGCAGTTGCTCCCGGGACCAGCTCATTTTGTTGAACTCTTTTTGATGAACCTTGTTCTTTTGTTCAATAAATCTATCATATACCAGACTCTGAAGACTTAGTGTTGTTTTTCACGAATAGTGTGGTGGAAGATCAAAGCTCATCTGGCCCAAGCGAAGATTTTTCTCCCACAATAGTTGAGTCTGAACACAGCTGGTTATTGTGGGGCGCTTTCAGTTATTGTATTTAGCAGCATGTAATTGGTGGTGATTTTCTATCCTGACAATTATTGTACAAAGAAAAAAAGTAAAAATAGATCTACATTTCAGCGAGGGCTTTATGGTATTATACTGTGTACAGTCTATGCACCATATAGAAAAGGTTACAGTCATTATGCACACAGGAGTTATAATTCCCTGAGCTGTCAGCACATTTACAGGGAAAAAGAGAAGTGAAGAGGGGGAGGACGTGTCAGCCAAAAGTGGTGGTGCTAACGTTAATGCTCGGAGACGGGAAAGAGGCAGAAAAAACAGATGTGTCGATCGGGAGACATCCTCCCGTTAATCACATGTGTCAGTGAGGAGAAGGGCTACCATTTTCCCAGACTGCACTGCAGCGGGTAAATTGTCTCCAGAAGCAGCAGATCCGATGGGAATGCAATGATTACTGTTCTCCATTTGATTGCCACTCGCTCCGAGTTGGCTGGTAATGAAGAGTCCAAATCTTATCTGCTAACAGGCACAGAATAACCTTTTAATTAACCCTCAATGAATAAACCCTGAATTCACATACAGTGGAAATCCACATGTGACTGTTGAAGAAGTCACAGGTTTCTGTTGCTGAACTATGTCTGAACTTTAAACTCCCCTGGGGATAAAAATGTTGGAGTCGCTGTCAGACTTCATGAGAAAATTATTGAATGAGATGACTGTTGGAAACCACCTGCGTTTTGTGCCATAAAGTAATTTGGTGCAACTTTCTCTGACTAATCAGAGCGTCTATACTTAAGTCGAACTTACCATGATACTGCAGCTATTGGGCGTATTTTTCAAATTTATTTTTAAGAGGATGAAACAAAAAAGCGTCAGGCTTCTGAGTGGTCGCCTCCCATTTTAACAAGCCCACGATCGTGCTTTAAAGCTTGTATTCCACTCAGAAGACAAAAGCTAGTAATCTACGCTAACTAGCCTTTAAATTTCTTTTTGGTCATTACAATTTTTTTTAGCTCTCTGAAAACCTACCTTCTCCATCAGCTTCTTACTACGAGTGATGGGGTCAGTTATGGGGACAATTATCTGCAGTTTGGTCATTCTGCATGCATCTTCTCATTGTGTCTGTTTAAAGAGGGTTGGACTCTGTTCTATTTTCTCTATTCCAAATAAACTTTAGTAATACAAGAATCAGGATCAGGACAGTTGTTGGGTTGTTTGCTCTACAAATGTCTGCCATTTTCAAAACATACAGCACCTCATGTATAAATATAGCTTGAGTCTGAGCGTGAAAGTTCATTCTTGACTGTGTGAATAGTAGTGTCACAAAATGATCTCAACTCAAAGTCAGCCTACTGGCTTTTTCTGGAGCTTTCCACAGCATCTCATGGCTGCCATCAGCTCATGGAGTTTGTCATCACATAGACCGAAGTCTGAACCTCAGTCACGTGATAACAGGCGGTCGTTTATGGAGGAGATGGTAACTTCTGTTTCTGTTGGTCTCTGTCAACTCCTCCCTTACTCCTGCTGATGACCTTTAACCCCGTTCCAGTTGATGCTGGTGCTTTGAAGTGACCTTTCACATCCAACGCCAAAGACCATCCTTGAACAAAGGAGATTTTCATGCTGGAGTTCAGTCATGCCGCCATATAATCTGAGAAATGATTTACTACATGTGATTATTGCCAGGCAATGTTGCTAATCAGTAAGCAAGACTGCTTTGAGGAAATATCGGATTTAGAGGGTTTTTGAATCAATGTGATGATGTACTGCACCTTGGCTGTCAGGTCTTTCATTCACTGGAGCTGCCTGTTTGTTATCTGAGTCGCAGAGATTATCGACAGTGTTGCTGACAGTGTTGCTTCCTGTGCTCAGGTGGGAAAGGTGCAGGAAAGACACAGGAAGTGAGACTTAGACAAAGAGTGGAGGAGAATGCAGGAATGAAGGAAAGCGAAGCGGGTTTAAAACGTACCCTATTTTAGACTTTGTTGAGGTTTGGGACTCAAATTATTCCCCTGCTGTGATTTTGCTGTTTTATACAAACAGCATTAAAAAGATTTTAATGAGGAAGGGAGAAACATTTTCATCAGATTTATGTATTTTACTGGATTTTTGTTTTTGTGGTGACATCATTTTTTTAAATCTTGGTTTTTAAATCTCTGTCATGTTTTTCCATTTTCACTATATCCTGCTTTACATCACATTGTTTTCATCACTGCATCTCTCAACTTTTCAAGTGTTTTTGATGATAATAAACCTATAAATATTCTGCTTTAAAGCCTCCTCTTCCCCTCTCCTCACTGCCGCTGCTAATCTTCCCTCACTGCAGCTCAGACATTAATAACTTTGGAATAAAAAATTACAGAGGTGAATTGGCAAACGTTTAAGTGGAGAGGCTTAAAA
>NTHP01000512.1:164193-201649 GCA_003416845.1 Oplegnathus fasciatus | reverse complement strand
GGTTATATCCTTAAATTCCCTCTTACATTTCTTTAAATTTGGAGAATAAACATTTTTCATGCTGAACTTTGAAGCCATTTGATGTTTACACTGAGTGAAATCTTTCCATCTCAGGACTCTATGTCTTTCATGGCTACACCATTTACAGAAATGGAAATATTCTACGTGTCTTATGTATCATTTGATGCACATTTCCCCAAAATTCATCCTGACATATCTGGTATGTTTGGAAACTTTGGGATCTCCACTAGAATTTAAAATCAAGTTTATTGGTTTGAAGACAGCTTGTCCAACAACATGAGGTTGTAAAGACTGAGCCACAGGTGGCTTCAGCAGAGTTTACGAGGGGAACAAACAAACTAATATCTCATTCCTGCAGAATGATTTCTATAACACAGCTGGTAACTTTCAGCAGCGTTGCTTTCTGAACAGCGTGTTAGTTTAGAGACGGACTCGATCAACATGCTCTAAGCAGAGCACCTGAATGCGACATGCAGCTGTAATGAAGCTCTTGTGGCTACAAAAGCACAATAAAGGCTCATTAAAGTGTAAACCAGGAATGACTTTCTGTGTCTGCCAGTTGACTAGTGTGAAACATCCAATTAGAAGGTTTTGGTGAAGCTCAATTAAAATCTCCTCATTCCTGTTTTCACCAGTCTAATTATCCTCACCATGCTTTTGAGTGACAGCAGCTCCAACGCAGCTCGAATGATTCCGTCCCCGTCAATGTTAAATAACTATACTCAGCCTTGAGATGCAAAGCCAGAGTGAACAGTAACAGGAAGTGCGCGCGACCTGGCAGCCTGTGACCTCAACTCGTGCGGATCATTAATGACAACCGACATGAACCCACTGTGAAAATCTTCCATTTACAGAATTAATTCCTCACGCTTGGGACTCTGCGGATTCATTGATCTTCACATCACATGTATGAGCTGATCTCAAGTGCGGAGCATGAAGGCTGAAGGCCGTCATGCTCTTGTATTGCATTGATTGGGTGCGAGCTGGTGTTATATGATTACAAGGCTCCAACTCTTGAAGGTGAGCACCACAAAATGAGCAGTAATTCCCCGTATCCACCAGGCTTCCAACAACAGAAACATTCATCAAGGCCTGCTGATGAAACTCAGAGACAGAAGAGGTTTCAGAGCGAATAAAGGAAGCCGACATGTCTGGTTTGTAGATGTCACTAAATCCTGGACTTTAGGATTCGTTTTAAAATGAAAGCTGGCAGCAAACTCCATTTTACCCGGTATTTTCTTTTTAGTCGTGGGAGAGAAAGGCTCCAATCAGCTCCAAGGCCAGCAGAGATGGACAGTCTGCTTCACCGTCCATTACAGGAGAACAATTTACTGTCAACCGGAAGGAAAAACAACACTTGAGCGGTCTGCTGTCGCCGGTGTTAAATCTGAAAAAAATCATCCTAGTTTGGCTGCGTACAGTAGGTTAGTCTTACTTTATTTTACATGAAAGAAAAAATGGCTTTGGAACAAAATCCACAAAGCCAGATCAAAATGCTCTCCTCTACTGACACATAAAGATAAACTTCCACAACAACAGCAGATAGTTTGCTTTAAAACAAAAATCTGATTGAAATTTCATACACTTTAAAATTTAAATTTTCAGTTTTTTCTTTCTTTTGGTTGCTCATGCAAAGTACCTTATTAGCTGTTCAGGAACATGTTAGTTACTTATGTCAACTATCCTGTTACCTGCCAATGACACTTAACTGCATGCTAACTACACTGTCAGTTGCTTCTACACTGTTTGCTGCTCATGCTAACTAACTACCAGGCTAATATACTATATAAGTATTGTCAGATGTTTAATCCAACAAACTTGTTAAAGTAAATAAAAAGTTTGCATAAGAGGTGAGAACTGTTTTTCATGGTGACAAAAGGCCAAATTTAAAGACCAAAAAGCAAACTAAATAATAGTTGTTGGTTCAGTTTAAATTGTGATTATTCCTTTTAGCAGTCTGACGCAATCTACTGTAATTTATAATCTGTGCATTGATGCAGTGAGTGGATCATTACGTCCTGACAACTGCACCATGACAGTGTTTCAGAGGATAACATTTATTATCTGTGTACAGTATAATATCATTATTTCAGGAAGCTGAAGTGGCTGTTTTGTCTCCCAGTGATCCAGGATCAGCAGTCGTTTCCCCTGAAGGTTTCATGGCCCTCGAAACAATAATACAACTCTTCAGTAATCGAACCTCCTCCTCTCCCACCATGACCTTGTCGAGGCGAACGCCGGCCTCCGTCGATCCTCGCCGCCTTTAAATATTTATGATCATGCAGAGTGACAGCAGCCTGTAGCCTTAAATCCTTAAGGGGGAGCCTATGAATCTGATTTCAGGGGCCTCGTGCGCACCATATACTTTTTCATTATCTCTGGATCGCATGGAGGCGGATGAGGTCGGCTGAGGTCAGGTGAGGGGGCCGAGGGAGAGGGCGGCGAGTCGAAATTAATTCAAATTATTTTGGACACCTATGCAGATCTCGCCCTTGGGTGATGCGTACAGTATGTCACCTGTATGAGACACATTACCAGTCAGGAGAGGATGGATAGCCGTAATTTAAATATTGTCAGTCATCGCTGTCTCTCCGCCAAAATTCCCCCCTTCTTTGTCTTTTGTTCGCCGCTCTGCCGCTCTGCTGTACCGTACACTTGGTTACCTTTTCCCATTTTTCTTCGAGGGTAATATTCTTTACTGGGGAAGTGACACACAATTAGTTTTGGGATGATGAGCTATTCTGAGCTTTCCATGACCCCTGACGATATCTAATCAATTTAGAGATGGTTTTTTTTCTTTAATTAATTAAAAGGAGATCAAAGAGTCGAGATAAAAGCTTCCGCCGTTCAGCCACAGAATGATTTCAGCAGCGCTTTTTAAATGAAGATGAAACATTCACGGTCACACACACTTTCATATTGACACTCTTATCATAAACTCATAAAATTCACTTGCATGCATTCACACACACATTCAAACACAACAGGCCTCCTGCTCTCCAAACATGCGGCCTTATGTTTATTTATGATATGCCAATATGGAGCACTTCAAAGAATTGTCCAGCCCTGGAAAAAAAAAAAAATAGAAGAAGAAACCCTCCCTGAGGTCTTCTGCCAGCATCTGTAATTTAGATAATTCTCCAGAAGAAACCAGCGGCCAGCGAGCCGAGACTCCACTCGACTCAGAGTCCTTCAAACCCGAAGTGGTCGCAGAGAAAAGACAAGAAACTCGTCACCACGGAGATCTCTTTGTTGTTAATGCTGCTCATGATGCAACCATGATGACAGCTGCGTCTGGAGCTTTGAATCTGCGCTCAGGATTCACCCAAAGGGAGAGAAGCTGCACCGACACTGACCAAAAAACAAAAAAGGACAGAGCTTTACACACACACACCAGTTTTTTAAAATAAACTCTGTGGAGGCAAAAATAATCTCACTGGATTAGTTAAAGGTAATGTATACTTAATATTTAGGAGAGGTTGTCAGACATGTTACAGGACAAGTTCTTTAGAAAGCTGTGATTTATCTGACATTTTTAGGAAGGTGAGCAAAGGTTTTTAATGGTTGTACATTCTGTGATGTGTTGCCAGGCTAGGATTGGATGTGGGATTAGTCATTGAGAGAAAACCTCAACCTGGCAAGAAGTAGAGATGTTCATCTGCAAAAAGATCCATTATTCATTTAGATATTTGACATACTGACACCCAGACCTGAGACCTGCAGCAATATAACAGGACTTTACAAGACTTGATTAGACTGAAGATAATCCCGACCTGGGTCAACTCGGCTCTCAGGTTGGGTCGCGATTACAGGAAGTGAGCGGACCTGTACAGACCTCTACATGAAGAGTGACAAGAGTTGCTTTAAAACTTGATGCGACAGACCAGGGGCCCATGTCATCAAATTTGTAACATGCTAGCTCATATTTAAGACACAATTGCATTTTCATGTGCATTTTTGTCACCAACAAAAGTACAACTTGAAAAAAAAGATTGCAATTTGTGTGCAAAGAGGCAATCTGTATTTAGAGATGAATTCTGTATCTAAATAAACTCTAACTGTCACAAAAAACTCTCTTGCCTGAGTACAAGTCTTAAAAATGACAGCACAGTTGTGACAAAACAAACCGGACACATTCTGCACAGTAGTTACGAACATCAGTGATGCACGCTACCTTTAACATCATCAGGAAACTTGACTTTAAGTCATAATCCTTAAGATTTTCATCACACCCCTTTTTGATACTAAATATGGTCGACATTTTTTCAGCAATAGCTGTTCAATGTATTTATATTCTGTAATAATCTCTCTGTGTAGAAGTTTTCTATTGTTAGTGTTGGAGTCCGCCTTTCCCACACGGGAATTCAAACTCCAACATACAAGGAATTCACAGGAAATGATGCATGCACATACTGGACGTGATGCAGAGGACAAAATCTAGTGCATGCATGCACGTCATGTCTTGCAGAGGATGTTTTGATCACCAGTTCAGTATCACATGTTGTCAACATGACTGCCTCCTTCAGTTTTCTTTATTAAAACTGCATGAGGTGATGAACCCTTTCAGCTCAACAGGTGTTCTTCTTCTTCTGTTGCATTTCTGACGCAGTAGCTGCCCAAGGCACATTTGCTGCCTCCAGTGGACGTCACACGTGTCCTTCTGTCCTGGTGTTAGTTTATCTTTTAAAAGATCTGTCAACCAACGTGGGAGTGACAGAAAGTTCCAGTCCTGTATTTTAATTTAATTTCTGTGTGGTTCTTGTTGAGTTTAAAAAGGTTTAAAAATAATTGAGATGCCTCTAAAGGTTGGACTTTTACACCCACTAGTGCAGTGTGAGATCACCACTACAGATCAAACTTTCTTGATGAGAGTAACAACATGGGAAAGGATATAAAAATGAAAGTATTGTATTTCCAGCAGCAGACATGTTGCACTTCAGTCTGTTGCAGAAATCAACAGTGTACAGCAGCAGCAGGTCTGTGCTGTCTGCTGGAGGCTTGAACCCAGAACGTCTGACAGCGCTGTGAGCGAAGACATTTATAGCACGAGTCGCCCGGTGGGAATCCAGACGCCACATCAGCTCCCTATCAGCACCTTGCCTCGACTACGCCTACCACATGATCACAACAAGTCCTCGCCGCAGCCGCTAAAAACCCCGAGAGCAGCTGCTGCTGCTGCAAACGACAAACTAAAACTGTTTGTGTATTCATGTACCTCACTGCTTTCTGTCTGTGCAGGGGGAACTCTGTGCTTTTCAGAACAAACAGTCACCGTGTGATTCACCCTGCAGCCGACTGCATTTGCATTATGGCCTCAGCACACGCCGCTATCAGCACGAATCAGCTCCCCCCGACTGAGAGAAGCTGCTGAAAATAAGCTCAGGTAAGCAGTTCAGTTCAGAGCAACAGTAGACGGGTTTCTGTTGATTCATCCTGACAGGCTCAAATAATTTACATTTATGTGTTTTTACTATGGCGGCACGTGGAGCAGTGGCTCAGCTCACAGCAAGAAGGTTCTGTGTTCGAACCTGCCGGCTGGTTTGGGGCTGGAGTTTGCATGTTTTCTCTGTGCCTTCCTGGGTTTTCCGGCTGCTCCGGTTTCCTCCCACAGTCCAAAGACATGCAGGTTAATTGGCGACTCTAAATTGCCTGTAAGTGTGAATACGAGCGTGAATAGGCGGTCTGTCCCTGTGTGTCAGTCTTGTGATTGACGGGCGACCTGTCCAGAGTGTACCCCGCCTCTCGCCCAATGTCAGCTGGGATTGGCTCCGGCCCCCTCAAAGCCCTCAAGGATAAGCGGGTATAGCTATGGATCTGAGGTGCCTTACAGTTTGTGTAATGACAGGACTGTGTATCTCTATCTCTCTATCAGCATGTTAACCAAACTAAATCTATTTAATTATCAAAGGTGACAGCCAGATGCTGTATCGACTTACATATAATTCTTGATTTCAACGGCTGCTGCTTCACATTGAATGTATTCAACAGGACGAAACACTGGGTGGCTTTTATTGTGAAAAAGCCAAAGGAAACACAATGTATTTGTCACAGATGTTAGCACTGACTGCAGTCGTTCATCAAAAATGCATCTACAAAACAAGACAGCGGCCATTTTGTTCATTCTGTTGTCGGTGGATCAGTTTGAAATCTTTCAGGGAGTAATGGAAGAGTGGGGAGCAGCCACAGCGAGCTGTTAGATGAAGAGCTGCAGGCGACAGGCTGCAACCTGCCAACTCCTCAGCAACATAACTAACTCCATGATGGCTGTTCATGGCACGATGGAAAAAGGCAGAATATCGACTGACTTCTTTTATTAAAACAAGGTGAGTTTTCGCTGCACTGTAAAGATACTCCGACAAAAGAGCAGACCGAAATACACCATATGTCATCTTAAGTTGACTGTCCTTTAGGTATTCACTACAGAGGCCTTACAATGCAGAATAACTTGTACAAGCAGTCTTTAATCCATAACTCTGCCAGACTCACCGGTTCATCCATCATCACAAACCCATACTGTAAAATTCTCCTTTAATCAAGTCATTTTTATCTGTATTTGACTCCTTACAGTCTTATTTTATTAAAACAAGTGAAAATCTGGTAGTGCATCAAACATATTTTAACCAGCTTTTAATGCAAATCAGCTTGTTTAAAGTATTTCTAAAATAATTTTTAATTTTTTTTTTATTCTACTTCTGCAAACCGGCACTATTCTTTTTTTTTTCCAAGACACAAACATTCATTTTCAAAAATGACTTGACACAAGTTGATTTCCATTAGAAGCAGGGTGAAATACTCTCAGTGCACTCAGTAACTTGTTTTTAGATTTTTAGGATTCAAATGCAGACAGAAATGATTGATTATGTGGAGAGTTTATGCAGTGCACAGGACTCTCTAGTGGAAAGTGAAATTCTAGTGGAGATCCCAAAGTTTCCAAAGATATCAAATCTGTCAGGACGAATTTTGGGGAAATGTGTTGAAAAATGTTTCAGAAGAATATTTCCATTTGATGGAATGGCTCAGCCTTAAAAACACCTTGGCTTTGAATATTTCATTCAGCATAAACATCATAATAGCTTCAATGAAGCTGCAGATGCTGCAGAGTATTTAGATGATTTGAAAATCATTAACCTTCCTGACTCTCATCTGTTTTGTCAGCTTTGTCTGTTGCAAACAAATCACCCTTCAGGTTTTTAATGAATTCTGCCAGGAGTGGAAGTCCATTTTGAATCATGTTATCATCAGGATACAATATATGAAATATTTATAGTCATTTCAGTTGTCTGACCTCATTCTGTCAACAATCCAAAAAGTTTAGACTCAGCCGAGAAACACACTTCTAAAACCCCCAAACCCCAAAAAGTACAGTTTGCATCATGCAGAGGAGGGACGATCTCCCCAACCAAGCCTGTCTAACATTTTGAAATACATATCTTATGTTAAAGAGGAACATTATAATTCTTATAATCACTCTATACTTAACATCCATCTGAACAACTTCAGAATTACAGGCGGGATTCATCTCAGAAAATCACAAATCCCTCTAGTATTTCTTACATGTACGCACAATCCACAGGCGCGATGGACACAAGGTCTTAAAATGCAAATAATCAAGTGCTCCATCCTCAAAAAAATCCACCAGCAGAGGATTACATGTCAGTCACAGGCTGCAGCTGAAAATAGTGTTTTGGAAAGTGAAGAGTTTTGGAGTTTGGAGGAGGATTCGTTTACTTCCCAACTCGTGAGGAAAAGTTTTAATTTCTTTCCCACTTCCTCCATGACCAAACTGAAGCCAAACCTTAACTGAACTTTAACCAGCTGTGGTCACTTTGTGATGGAGGAACTTCAGGTCCCACAACTTGTGATCTGCAGTTCAGAGAGAGTGAAAAATCATAGTAGAGTTGCAAAATATGGCGGACCAAACCTGACGGATTAATGAATAAATGAATTTGAATCAATGACTCTTTTTAAAATTATTTTATTTCATTTTAAAAATATCAAATATTTATAACTTTTGAGCAAACTCCATCCACAATCCAAGAAGACCGTGAGATGTGCGGGAAAGCTCCCGAAAAATATTTTTTATGTCAAACTAATTTTTACTGGTTTTACGGGTATTTTTAAAATAATTTCATAGACAAAAGAAGTAGAGAAACAATAAATTAATCAAAAATGAAAATTATATTCTGCAGTTGCAAATAAATCTCTAAAATTCACACAGAAACTGATATGTACAAATGCATTAATGAATTACAATAATATGTCGATAAATAGAAATCTTTTCAGCACTTCATTTTTGTTTGTTTTTAACAGGTGAAATCATCAATTTCAAGAAATCAGTTTGGGCTCTGGGAACTTTTTATGGGTATTTTCATATTAATTTTATACACAAAAACATTCCAAAAAATTATTGATTAATTAATTGGAAATTAAAACAAGGACCAATAGTTACAAAATAGTCACATATGATTAAAATTAAGGAATCAATGTGTGAAATTAAAACTATAGAAAGAGAAATAAAGACACCTGACACTTGATGTCACGTGATGAACCTCCACACTGAAGTTGTTTTTGCATCATTATGATATAACAATTGATTTTTTTTTAAAATTAATTGATAATTGTCAATCACTGAAACTTTGTTGACACATTCCGCTGCTTTGCTTCCTCACAACAGAAAATTAAATGAATAACAAATGAGCAGTGACTCATGTCAACGAACACAAACACCTTGAAAATGTCAAGTCACATGCTCAGTTTAATTACCGCAGACAAAACAATGACAGTTCCTGACTAACAAGTTCAGACTGTACGGTGAAGTTCAACTTGATAAAAACGACGATAGAAGCGTTGACCTTTGGAAGAAACATTTTTCATCCGACATCCGACGATGAACATCAAACTCAACAACTGTGGACTTAATGAGGTGACTCAGCTCCAAACTCCCTCGTCCTTTAAATCTGTCACACACACGCGCACACACAGTCACTTTCTGCTGTGTAACATGTCATCAATCAGCCGCCTCTGGACACACACACACACACANGGCGGCTGCTGGCGGCACAGGCTCGTTGTCGTGACGACCTGGCTTAAAAAGGATGCTCGCTCACTAGAAAATTGGTTTGAGGCTGAAGATCCTTTTATTTGCTGCGTGTTGTGTGTGTGTGTGTGTGTTAAGCAGTATGCAGTCTGGTGTTACAGCCATCAGCGTGACGTCTAAAATGAAGGTTTGCGAGGACATGTTGACAGATCAGAGTCACTCTGAGCTCTTACTGTTACACAAATTGTAGGTCAGACTCAACTGTGGACCTCAGAAATATAGAAATACAAGCATACAACAACAAACGTCTTTGTGAGGATTGACAGAACACGCCTCTTAACCAATACATGATGAGACTGTGATTGTTGTGACCTGAGACATGAAAATATGGTGTTAAAGTCAAATCTTACACTGCAAAAAATCTCAACTATAACAAGTAATTCTGTGTCTTTTGTCTACATTGTTTTAATAAAACTAGTGAAAGACCTGCGAGAGCAGTTTGTTTATTTAAACCCTCTTTCCATCACAAATCAATTTTATTTTCTGGAATGACGTAGTACCATTTTCTTTATTTTAGTCATATACAGATCCTGACGCTGCTTTTTAGAAAAGTGTTGAAACAAGGGAAACTGCACCTGGAAAAAATTGATTATTCTATCTGATTGGCAGATTTTCTTTGTAGTAATAATAAAGTAATAAGAACACAAGTTTAAATGACTAGTTCGGTGTTTCTTGCAGTGCATTTTGGTGTTCAGGTAGACCAGACTAGATTACTCCATGGGTTAGACAGCTCACAACATTTTGTCCTGAATCCAGCTTGCGCCGAAAACCATAAATTAACAGTGAAGTAGTCCACACGTTTTGGTTGAGATTGGTCCGCTGGCTTTTGAAAAAGCAATAAAGATCTTAAAGGTGCTAGATGAAATCTCAGAAGATCACCATCTTCGGGAGACCATGAACCTGAATACAGAATTTCATAGTAATCTATTCAATAGTTGTCGAGATATTTCACTCTGTGGTGCAGAGACAGAACAACACTTCCATCCCTGAAAGGGTTTTAGCTTCATCATGATTTGTAGTGTTTTGATTGACTTTTATGAGCCTACAAGATCCGAGAAAACTCATCTCACAGCAGAGTCTCATCCTTCAACTGATCTAAGAAAATGAAAATCACCAAAACTGGAGATATGAGGTTTTCACCCAGCAATAACAGTATGTGACACTGCTACATACGCGTTTTAGATACTGGAAAAAAGGCTCTAAAAAGCCTCTGCAGCTTTGTCTTTATCCCTGGCTGCAGCTCTTCAGGGAGTCTCTGAGTTGGACAAGCTGATTAAGTTGCGTTTTTCTTGACCAATGGAGTGCAGCGACAGACAATTAGGACGCGGACGTGCTGCTCTCTGTGGTTGTTATTTCTCAGGCCCAAAATGACCTCCGGGAAAGACTTGTGGATGGAGGAGGGGGGGTGAAGATAGCCTGCCCAGCATGCTGCTCATCACGGTGCGTTTGATCTATTGCCTGCCACCTCCCTCGTCCCCTCCCCTCCCGCCCTCTCCCCCCTCGCTCAGTCATACTCTGGCTGTTTGAGCGCCACCAGCCACCCATATATTACACACCAACATCCACTGGATGTGATTTAGGGAGGTAAAAATAACTCCCCCCTCCTTCCTCCTCTCCAGCTTTCCATCTGTCCATCCACACGTCTCCTCCTCCTCGCGGTCTTCCCGCCACCTGCTCCGGAGCAGATCAGCAGGTAGATCAGCACACCTGCACCTCTGAGGGTTAGAGGTTCCTGCTGCGGGAAAGTGAACACCAAATGGCACATGGTGTTTCCTGCTCGACATGACGGCAGTTTGTCAACTGATGGGATAAACTTGAAATGCACTCAAGAAGGAAATAAGGTAGACAGCAGTGTCTTGCTGGGAACTTGAGAATTTTAACAGCCTTAAAGGTGATATTGATAACACTCAGCCCCCTCCCCCCTCTCCCCTTCCATTGCATTCACATCACAACACCGCTGTAGCTTGAAGCACATGCCGCCTCAAGTGGCTGCCAGTTCGTTGCACAACCTGCATATTTCATGGTGGAGTGGAGTGAGAATCAGACAGACTCAGTCATGTCAAGTGATGAATCTTTCGTGGTAGAGTGATGAATTCATTTTGAACTAGTAGTGATTATGTGCATTTATGTCGTGCACGTTGATCTGACGAGACAGTGTCGGTGTAGCTTCCCAGTCAGCTAACGAAACCTTAGCTTTAGTTTACCGGTCAAGAAGAAAAGTGGCCACCTCAGCGTGGCTTTTCAGCCCTTCAAACTCCTTCAGCCGACTCCAACGAGCAACAGCTGAACGTTCACCCTGGTCTTGCTCCTCCTTTTGTTGCTGAGCACTTGGGATTGGTACCGGAGTGAAGCCGGGTGCTTACTGTCAAACTTTTCGTTTCCAAGCGTTCCATTTTTCCACACTAACTGGCACCTACTAAGACTCTTGACCGCTGACGACACAAAGATACTGTACCACGTGATCATTTTTTTTAATTAAGCAGTTATTTTTGTTTATAACATGTCATAAAATAGTAAAACATGCACATCACAATTTGCCAGAGTCCAAGGTGACATCAAACCCAAAGATATTAAATTTTTCAAAAGCAGCATATCCTCGCATTTTAGAAGATTCCTCATGACTTGGGTTTCCATGGCCAACCATCAGCACACAAGCCTAAGATCACCATGCACAATGCAAAGTGTTGATGTGATGAAGTGATGTAAAGCGCACTAATGGTCAATTTATTTAATTTATCTTTGGTGGAGTTTGGGTTAGGCCCCTTCGTCCCTCTGAAGAGAAAGCTTAATGCTACAGCCACCACTGATATTTTAGATAATAGTGTTCTTTAATCTTTGTGTCACCAGCTTGTGTTTGTCTCTTTCTTGTTTCAACATGACCAGCATGAGTAGCTCCATAAAGAAATGCTTTTCCCAGTTTGGTGAGGAAGAACTTGACTGGTCTGCACAGAGCTCTGCCCTCAACCCCATCCATCACCGTTGGGATCACCGACTGTGAGCCAGATCTTATCATCCAACATCAGTGCTGGACCTCACTAAGCAGGTTCAACATCTGCAACCAGATTTAACATCTGGTAGAAAGACTTAAACCCGAAGAGGGTAGGCTGTTCATACATGGGGGTTATTTTCAAACATCCACATACTTTTGGCCATGCAGTGTATATTATAACAGTCTGTGCTCCAACATCAGCACTTTTGTAGTATAGCTTCCAGTGTCTGCATGGTTGTGAACATGCTCCTTTGATCTATCAGCCTGAAGAGGACAGAAAAGAAACTCTGTGTACCTGAAAGTGTTCAGTGAGTTCAGGCTGGGCTTTCCCCAAATATCACCCCTCTCTAGTCACGGATAAAGGAAGGAAGTATAAAGTCAAGTGTGAGGAAATCAGGAAAACAGCTGCCAACACATTTCAGCCTTCATCAGAGCTTCACAGCCCCACCAGACTGCACTCTCTTCACACTGGATTTCTCCAACACACATTTGCACTTGAAAAGGGATCCAAATATTCTAAATAACTCCTTGAGGGCGCTCCTGATTTAATGCGTGAAGGAGGCTTTACTCAAATATTGTCCTGTGGCCTGATTTAGCATCTCCTGAAAGTCGCAGAGAGGATGGCCATGTGTATTTTTAACATTTACAATTTATCCACGTTTTGGCTTTGACTCATGAAACATCTAATCTCGCAAAGCAAGAAATTTTCGTTTGAATAAGGCAAAGAAGGCAGTTTCCTTCTCTTTAGTATTCTCATTTTCTTTATCAGGACAGAAAAATAAACAGACAAAAAGCTAAAATCTGATTCAAACTTATCTGGTATCCAATCAGCTTCAAGGCCACTTTATGTCAAAAAGAATACAACAAAATAATCGGTTGTGTTGTTACCATGACAACCAGTGCTGTAATGATGTAATGTAAGTGTATATAATGTCTAAACACATACATCCAGGCTGGTCTCTTGTGAATTACAAAGCAGACAATCAACAATTTTCAATCTGGACATTTTACCCCACAATCTGTTTCCATTTTACCAAACCAGTCTGACAAAACTTGGAAATGACTTCAAAACAGATTCTCTTAATAAGATAAAACTGTAAAAGCAACACTAGAATTAATCTCATTCTTATTTTCAAAGATTCACAATCATAAGCTACTGCAGAGCTGGTGCTGATTGATACTACGAACACAACTTTCACATATACAGAAACACAAATGCTCATGTCAAAAATATGGTTTAATCGAGTTTAAAAGTAAATTATGTCCAGCAACAACACTCCTGAACACTTAAAGATGGACAAATACCTCCTTAATTGTTTTTCCTTTCATTCAGTACATGTTGACTCTGAAACATAACTGTGTGGACATTTCAGCCAGAGATTTAGACCTCAATGTAGTTGAACTGAGGTTAAATAAATACAGTTTTGAAGTGGCCCTGTGGAATTTTCTTGTAAACAAACAAAAGATATTTTTACATTCAGTGTTACTCACTAAAACTATTCGTATGTATCCTTGAAGTCCAACAAACAATGAATGCATTTCTTTCCCCATAAAACAAAAATATTAAATATTTTAGATCCTATATTGTTTGCATCCATGTGTACTAGTTAACTTCTTCTTCTTCCCTGTCTTTGCTGGCAGAGGGCTGCATTTCTTGGCACATTACTGCTCGTCAATCAGAGGGATAGTGTGAAACCATTGGCTGGACTGTGTCTCATATCTGCCTATATAATAAACAGTTATATAGGAATATGTCCACCTTTTAACGTGTGAGAGAGACTTTTGAGCTTGGCCACAATTTCAGTCAGCTTTAAGTATAAATAAACACATATAAAGTCATGCTGTGAGTGCATCTGTGGTGGATTTTTGAGCTTCCAACAGGACTAGATCAAATAAATTCAACCAAGCTGCATTCAGCTCACTCAGAGAGAAGTTGTTGGTATGAGGAAACAAAAACACACAGAGGGCTTTAGGTTGAAAAACGGGAGTTTCACAGTTGAAAAACGTTCTAATTGAAAACTGGGGTCTGCCTGCATTGTGAAGAGATTCTGGCAAAATTCAAACTGTGAGCCAGGAGGGATCATGTGACTCTAGACCGTTCACCACTGCAGCACCACTGGCAGCAAACAGAAAGATGAACACAGCACTAAGGTCTCCACAGGGAAACTCACACAGTCCACGTTCACTCTGACCGCTATTTTTACCGACTGGCTGCCTGGATGTCTGGGAGGGTCTCGTCAAAATAAAATAAAACTCCTGTCCCTCTTGAGCCTAACGGCCGTGTCTTTGGATGCAGGAGGGGAGTCAGGGGAGTCGTTTAGCTCCATGGGGGACACGGCCATTGATTTCTCAGCGCCTTCACAGCCCCTTACCTCAGCGAGATGAACACCTTCGCCAAGGCCACCTGTGACGGTGAAGAAGGGGGAGGAGGGGAGGACAGTATGGCCGGAGCCTTGGGAAATCAGACCATAATTAAAAGGCCAAAGACCCCCTGAGCAGATGGTAACCAGGAGAGAAGAGGGGGGGATAGGAAAATGAAATAGTAGAGGGAATGGAGAAAAAAATGTAAGGGGCAGGAAAGGGAGACTGATGAGAGGGAGAAAATGGAAAGAAAAGGGGAGAGAAAATTTAGATTGAAAGGGTAGAGATGAAAAGAAGAAGAAAGAAAATGATGAACAAAAATGAAAGGGAGAAGAAGAGGCAGATGGAAAGCAAAAATGAAAAAAAAATGAAGATAAAACAGCTACAGAGGGAAAAGGGGTGGAAAAGGAAAATAATTTAAAGGAAAGAAGGTGAAACGATGAAGAGGAGCAATGCTTGAAAGATAGCAAACTGGAGGCAAGAGGAGGAAGAAGATAAACAAAGCAGAGGAAGAAGAGGAAAACAGGAAAAATAAATAAAGGGAAAAGAAAAAGGGACAAAAGCGGGAAAGACGGGTTACATAAGAAAGAAACTGGAATAATTGAAAGAGATACAACTGAGCACGAAGCAGGTTAAAAGATTGAGAGACCTGTAGGGAGAAATTAGATGGAGACCAAGAGCTGGAAAGACAAGATAAAGAAAGGAGAGGAAATGAGAAAAGGAAGGGAGCGGATGAGAGGAGTAATTGTTGAGCAGAGAGATGTCGGCATGTCGACCTCAGCAGACAAACACTCGGCTCGCTGTCAACAGCGGAGCACAACTCTTCATAGTAAAGACAGATTTACAGAGAGAAGATGAAGCTGTGATGAAAATACCTGGTTTGACCTTTTATCTCCCAAACTCTCAAGACACTAGTTTATTAAGAATCTGCAGCATCTTTTAGACACATACGACAACTTGGTCATATTCAGCATTTACGTGTGCGAGCAGACCAACATGACGTGTGGAGTTCACCAGGGCTCAATCCTCGGTCCTCTTCTGTTTAACATTTACATGCTTCCCATTAGCTAAATTATACAACAAAATAAAACCACCCATCATCATTATGCAGATACAGAAATGTATCTAGCTCTGTCATCAAGCCTTTATAATTCCCTTTAAAAGTGCAATGAACAAATCAGTAACTGCATTTGCCTAAACATAGTTTAACTAAATACAGACAAAACAGAAAAAAATCAGGTTGACAGTTAAGCCAACATGAATAGACTTAGACTTAGACTTCACTTTATTGATCCTTTTGGGATGTCTCCCTCAAGGAAATTGGATGTCCAGTAGCATACACAGGTATAAAATACAATATAAGATAAACATAGACTCTTATCCTTCTCTTATCCTAAATAATCATACGATATCTCCTTTCTCCTGTGTTCTCACTTCAACATCTTTGACCTGGTTACTGAGCAGTTCAATACATTGGACATCTGAACGCCACTGTTGGTTCATTGGTTGGTTTAATTTACTAGCTGGATGTTATTGACTGTTGTAGCTGTTCCCAATTTATGTATTTATTGAAAACTGTATGTGGCTACATTTAGTGTGGATACATTTTGTTTATTGCCCGGCATTACATGAAGCTTTTTGATCCTAATATCCTACATGATAATATCTGAAAATCAAAAAAAATGTTTCTTGGGTTTTGTAATATGAGATATTTTCACCTTCATTAGATAATTCAAGCGGAAAGAGACAAGGAGGAGGGATGATGTCATAGGGGGACATCTAGGCCTTCGCCCACGGAGTCACCTTTTAAATAAAGGGCTTTAAAGCAATATACACTCGGTATCACACTTTCATCATCACTTTTCAAATTGCAGATACGTCACTTCGGTGTATAACTCATAAAAGTAAGTCCAGACGTCTCTCCACCCTGACAGGAAGAATAAATGTTGAAGGGAAGCACTGGACGGATCAAAGCATGTCTTCCTCTGCTCAGCGATACGCCCACTTCCTCCCCTCCCGGTGGAGCGGCGACCCACCCGCCGTCGTGACTCTAATCTCCTCCACATGTCTGACTCCTCTACACTATGTCAGCTCTAATTGGCCATTACAGCAACCTGGTGTCATAGCCCTAACCATAGCCTGGGCTGAACTTTTAGCCTCGCTGATTAGCCGACATTAGCCTTGTCACTGAAATCGGCAGTCGGACCCTATTGTGATGGTAAAGGGTCCCTGTGTGTCATCACCGCAACGTGGGAAGAGTTTGATGGAGCACAGACCTTTGTGCACTTCGTCCTCTGACGTAATGACACTGCAGACTCTGAGAAGGTGAGACGGAGGCAGTGAATGTGAATAAGGGTGTGTCGATATGTGCTCAGGCAGCACACGGCAGATAATTCAGTTAACCTTTATTTTACCAGGGGAAGGTTGGTGTGACATGGACAATGTTTTTGCTCCAAGGAGTCAAATAAATCTGGATGTAAATGTGAGCAGATATGGACCAGCAAATTGAAAATTAGGCAAGATATCTGTTTAAATTCTATATTATATTGATATGAATTTCAACCCCACAGCGTGAACAACAACAAGGTAACGTAATATATGAATTTTATTGAGCTCCATCAATGACCAGAGGACACTTTATGGAGGCCTTTAGGTGACGTGAACAATAAAGTCACATTTTCACAATGCAGTAGTCTAAGACTCATTGTTGTATGAAGCCTGGAAGGTGACTGGGTTATTTTTTTATTTTTTTAATTCATGGGCGCACATGAAATACTGTTAAGTTACTGAAAAGTTCCAAGTTGTTGTGTCGACTCAGTTAGGGAGGAGCAGCGTTGGCAGCAGGCTAGCGGCTGGGCTTTGGTATAGGTATCTGCTGATTTTATTCCATCACATTGTTATCATTAGATTATTGCATTTAATACACTCACCCTACACTCTTTTTTTGGGACACTGACCAGCAACACTGGTCAGCTTTGCCTGCCATCTGTTAGATGCAAATATACCAGTATGTGGCTTAATGCAATGCAAAATAACCAATGCACTGTAACTTGTCAGATCATGGATAGTCTAATCTAAATGAAACACTTGGATTTAATGAAGTTTTGTTTCAATTGTGGACAGAGATGCATGGATAAAACTCAATTCTGTCCCTTAAACAGCACCTTACAGTATGCTGGTGTCTCAGTATGTTAAAATGTTATCTGTAATCTGTGAGTTATTTACCTGATTAACCAATTCATCCTTTGGTCTAGGGAATACTGGAAATGATGACAAGTGGCCATCATAAGTTAGCAGAGCTAAAAGCGATGCCTTCAAATTGGTGGGGGAAAATAAAAAAAAATTAAAAAAAATAAATATGGTAAAACCTGGGTCTTAGTGTCTTAAGCTGGCATGGCTTTGGCTGTTGTTGGACTGAGCCGTTTTGGCTACCTGGGTGGTGAAGAAATTGTTAGATTGAATTATTTTCTTGTAATGATAATATGATAATAATGTTTTGATCAGTTTCCTTAAAAACAACCCATTTCTCTCTTCAAAAATCTGGATTTTATCCCTCTAAAAAAGTTGTTAAACCATTTAAAAAGTTGTTTAAACTGACATGAAGAGGCTTCAACTTTAATTGAGCTGCTCCTTGCTCAGATTCGCAGATGCACCCAAACTGTCGTCTGCTGCCTGCTTATTTTCATGTCAATAACACTGAGGGGGCTGAACACAAACAACAACAACCTGTCCCTGAATACACTCTATTAACTTCGAGCAGAGCTGTGACTCAAAGCGCCTGATTTGCAATTTACCAGTAGCTGAGGGCCAACAGCAGCTACACTCATTAACAACAGCATGAACACACGAACACATACACACCACGGGCTTCTCTGGCAGCCTAGCAACAATGTACCTGATTGGACTAATTACACACCATTATGCTGTTGTGTTCAGACCACCAGTCCTGAATTAATATAGAACTGAACAGCTTTCTTTGACTTTGAAAATCCTATCTAAAGACTTTCAGCAGGTTGAAATATATTAAGAAACACATTCAGTGAAGCTTCAACAGCTTCTGATACATCCAGCTGAATCACTGCTCATTTATGATTTAGATATTCTGTCTGCTCAACATCAAAGAGTGTGTTTTCAAGAGTGGAAAATGTCTTCAACACTGCGAATTCAGAGTAAACAAAGCCAGAAGACTTTCCAACACCATGTTCAGGTGTCAGTCTTCTTTGACAGGCAGTGACGAATAATTAATCAGTGATCAAATGTTAATGCTGCTCAACAGAAAGCCCAAAGTGTTTTTAGCTGGTTTAAGTTGAAATTTGTCAGCATTTCTTTGAGTTATCTGCCTTCAATATACAGCTAATAAATTCCAAATAAGTTCATTTCGGTTTGAAAGTTGGGAAATGTGGCCAATTTTTGTAACTTTCCAAAACCAAAAAGCAATTTAATTTGGTAAACTAAAGTTTAATCAGAGCACCTGCAGCCTCTCAACACAAAGCCTGAAATTACTGGAGAGCAATAATTGACTGAAGCTGCTGGCCAACGGTTCAGTGAGGCATGCTGGGATTTTGGCAAACAAAGAAACAAAACCAAACATGACATCATGACAGCAGAGTAACTATCTTCAAACTACAGACTTCATACTAAACCTTATCTTAATAAAATGCTGAAAGATCAAGATCAAGAAGACGCCAAAGTACAGCAGCCTGAATGTGCCAATCAAGGAAACAGGTCTGGAAACAATTAGGCTTTTCTGGGGCATCGACACTTGAAAACAGGACTGTCTCCCTCCTGTTACAGCTGTTTATATTGAACATAATGAGGCAGCTGTTGTGAAATGTGTTGTATGGTGCCTGTTTAAGACTTTTTGGGTAATAACTTTAAACGGCAACACTCACTGTATCTACGGTGTATGATGCAAACGAGGGCTGCAACTAATGATTATTTTCATTATCGATTCATCTGATCATTACTTTCTTGATTAATTGATAAATGATTTTGTCTATAAAATGTCAGTAAATTGTGAAAGTGTACATTATAATTTACCACAGCCCAAGGAGATGTATTCAGATTACTTGCTCAATTTGAACAACAGTCCAAAGACAAGACATTTAGTTTACTGTCATAAGAGGAAAGCAAATCCTCACATTTGAGAAGTTGGAACCGGAGAAGATTTGGTATTTTTTCTTGAAAAATTAGTAAAACGATTAATCGATATCAAAACACTTGCAGATTAATTTCCTGTCCATCAATTATTTGACTAATTGTTGCAGCTGTAGTCACAATATCTGCACTCATTGATTTCTATATCAATTAACACTGACGGCATCTTGACACATGTCGTTGTGTCAGCATATTCCACTGACATATTTCCTAACAGCAGTAATTTTATCACATTGGCACATCCTGGTTATTGTGACAGGAGGATTTCATGAACCTCACATAAAGCCTGAAGAGTGCTCAACAATGCTTTTAACAATCATGTTTTTATAAAAGACATTTACAAAGATTGTCAAATAGTGAAATATCAAATGTGTAAAGACTGCTTAACAATTCCTTTTAGCTGATGCCAGAAGCACAAATATCGCAGCTTCGTTATACCAGTCACCGTTTTTCGCTGTTAAAGTGGCTCTAATCGATATTTTATAATAAAAATGTATCAAATGACAATGTGAGAAGAATGTGACAATGTGAACGGGGTCGCTCATAATGACAAATAACTCATGTTGTAATGAACACTATAAAATGGGACCAGGGTCAATAGATGGTGTACTAAAGTGATTGTACGTGTCGTTTACGAACTCGAAAAAGTGGATTTAGTGTAAAGTTACTCTTGAGCAGTGAAAAATTCAGCTAATCTGCTTCAGCAGGACAGTGTGGGTGTGGTTTGGTCAGATTTGATTGACAGTAGCCTGGCAACAAAAGCAAATAGCCCCACAAATGTCATCACATCTTGATGTTGTTACATGTTGATTGGTGCCGGAAGAACATGACACATCACCTTTTCCTTAATAGACCCCACCCCCAGATAAAACAACGAAGACGGACGTCGCTCTTGTGAAATAACCAAAACTGTTCCAACTTTGCTAGAAGATGACTGTTAATGTAGGACCCAAGTGCTCATAGAAGCTGACTGACAAATTATGTTTTTAGTACCTTTTGTCACAAAACGTTTAAACTTCAGAAGTGAAAGCATAAATACTCAAGAGACTAAAAAGACCTTTAACACAGAAAGCATTTTAAGCTTCAGCATTTGGAGACTTGACAGACTTCTTGACTTGTATTTACCCATGAAAACTTTGCTTTTACCTTTATTTAAAGAGCAACAAACCAACAACCCACTCGTCATAAGTCAGCTTTTCTAACCTTTAGGTTACCTTCATCAAGACTTTCCCCACTGTATTAAAACCAGCTGTAGTAGTAACCATCAGGCATGAAGGTCAAAACTGCTAAATTAAAACCCAGGATGTAAAACACCAGAATGTTCCTTTATATGGACAGAACAATTCATCTACATCCCCCACACGTCGAGCGGAAACAAAGCAAGGGAGCAGAGCTGCGTCCTCTGAAGCTGCCCACCTGCTCGCTCCCGCCGAGCTGCCGCAGGACGATCCCCGCAACGCAAATGACAAATTAAACAGAGACGGAGATCCATAATGATGTCTCCTAGTGAGGAGCAGCGCTCGCCGGCCTCCTGCTGATCTCAGTGTGTGTGGGTGAGTGTGAAACACAAACAGAGGTGTGTATAACACTGAATATACTTTTCTCTCTGTTTGTATCTTTCTCTTTTTTCTCCAGGGAGCAGCTGATAATGTAATAACGGCCGTGTAATGTCATAATCTGTCAAAATGTATTAGAACGTCTCTTTAAATGGGGAGAAAATGCAATAAAAGTCTTTAATGTGCTGAAATAAATTGGCACATGATTTTCCTTTCCTAATGATGTTCTTACATTAAGCAGCAATTCATTAAGTTAACAGGGTTTATTACATGTTTGACTTATTCAGAGCGATATTTCATTACATTTAGAGCATTTATTACATTCTCAAATGCTACAGTTTCTCTTATAGAGTCTGATACAACACTGTGTAGCTCTCTGTAGCTCCATATTTATATTTTCGTCACACTGAACCAGTTTTTTTTCTCTGTCTTTCAGTCTCTGTGACCTACTGTACTGCAGCACTGAACCTCAACCGTCCCATTTTCTGTCCCTGGGGCACTCAGGGACCGATGGTGCAACTGTCATGTACAGTGGCTCCAAAAGGACAAAAGGCATCCATGAATAAAAGAACAAATATCAAGATATGTACATCCAAACAAGAAATGCTGCAAACTCTGGAGCTCCACTGGGTTTTTAAGCCTCTTTTAGCTCCTAGTTTTGCAGCACATATCCTGTCTGGTTCAGTCTCAGTGTTTCCAGCAGCAGCAGCAGGTGTTTTCATCGAACAAGCTCTGATAAAGCCACCGCACACCTGCTCAGCAGCAAACAGGAGACAGACACAGTTAGAGACTAGCTGCTGAAGAAAGTGAACATCCGGCTGCTGAAGAGCCAGATATTTTTCTCAAGAGTTGGTGGAGACCAAAACAGAAGACTAAAAAGAGAGTGAATATTGGACTTAGATTAATCAGGTGGCCACAAACATGACTCCAGTGGGATGACCATGCTGCTCTGTGGAAATAGAGGCAACTGTTTGCTAACGTGATAGACACCACTACTTTAACAGCAGATAATGTCAGACATTGTAGTAACCAGCTTGTTTTGAAGTTCTTCTCCCAAGTGGCCAGAAACACCAGTTAATGCAGCTTTAAAGGCCCTGAAACATTTTATCAAGTGACACTATTATCTGTGAAGAAAGAATGACTCTGGTTATTTCACCTGAGAGAATTCTGTGTTTGTGTCTGGGCTCTTATTACCTGTATGAGGTGGGCAGGACCTTGTTGAAAACAGATGAAGTCAGACTATAACGACATATGAGTCAGAATCTGATGACAGTTGTTTGTGCTGTTGCCAGGAAGTCGCTGATAACATGTTCCCTTTGCTACAATGCAGCATTGATGTCCTCTAATCAGTAACCGTATGAGTGTGTGTCAGGTGTGGCGCACAGAAGCTGCAGGTGGCTGCTGCAGGTGTCCTGCTTCTCCAGGAAACTGGCAGAAACACAAATTCATCCTGACAAAAGACACACAGAAACACACACAGAAACACACACACACACACACCAGAGAACATGACAAACTTCAGCAGGGTGGAACTGCTGCTCTGACCCCAAACCTCCACCACACATTCATCCTCTGCCTGCAGCACAGCTGGGAGACAACAGGAGGGTGTGTGTGTGTGTGTGTGTGTGTGTGCTCTTTTCAGCAGTTATCCAGTGGCCAGTTACATAAAACATCGTAACAACAGCAAGTCTTTGAGCTGGTACTTATTCAGACTGCAAAATTGTGTGTTCGATGTCATCGCATCGAATAAAATAATTAATTATTGGTCTGTCTGTGTGTGTGTGTGTGTGTGTGTGTGTGTGTGTGTGTGTGTGTGTGTGTGCGCTGCAGAGCTGCTTCAGTTGTTCCCTCCATGTGCTGCAGTAACGCAGCCAGCAGTGCTGCGACGCTGCACTGAGCAACATTGGCTAAGCAGCTCACTGAGTGTTTTTGCCATTGTTAGCGGGCATGCAGTAGTGAACAGAGTGAGTGTGTGTGTGTGTGTGTGTGTGTGTGTGTGTGTGTGTGTGTGTGTGTGTATGAGAGCTGAGATTGTGTGTTCACATATTTAAATATGCCTGGTCTTCTACAGAGCAGATTCTAAAAGGTCCTACAGGGGCACTCCACTGACGAAGATTACTCGTCATGTTTAGTCCTCCTCAGCCTGTGAAAGCAGTTGTATGTCTTCTGCGTCTTCTGCGTCTTCGTTTTGTCAAGTCAGAGAAAAATAACCCCTGATGATGTCATAGTGATATCATCAGGGTTATCTCATCTTGGAGACTACAGCGTTACAAACTGGTGATGTGGAGTCCGACAAAACATCCGCATTTACCAGACAGGTGAGGGTCTAATGACAGACATGTCTAATGGAAGTGCAACACTAAATCAATGGAGCCCTTCAGACTGACCTTACTGTAGAAGAAGATGTGAAGAAAATATGTAGGAGAAACTGATGAGTGCTTTTTAAAAATCTCTGAACATCAAATTAAAAATGAAAGGTTTTAAGTAACTAAATGACAAAATAATAATGAACCAGTCCATTTCAGGCAGCAGAGGCTGCAAAAAGATCAGAATTTTGAGTTTGTTTATTCTAGTTGGTTTATTGTTAAAAGAGATGATTAACAGAAAATTATTCAGGATAATTATGCAATGATTTAAAGTGATTTATCAAGACAACGCATGAACATATCCTGCTTCCAGCTTCATAAATGTAACCATGTCTTTGCTGGTCTCTGTTGCATTTTATTGGTAAACTGAATGTTGATGGCTTTTTAAGTATTTCTTAGACAAAATATAGAATCTAAGTGATGTTAACAAGTGATATTTGGTGTTTTAGTATCTTACCTGGAAGGATTCTGTCATTATTTTTGACATATTATCGACTAAATGAAGATATTTGTCAGTTGTAACCCTATATACCAGCGTGTGTGTGGTGAGCCAAGTGGCTGACTGCTAAGCTGTTAAAAAAGCTCCTTCTAAAGCTCTGTATCCTGTTCATTAGCACACTGTGCCCCAGAAAAATACCCACAATCCCCTGGGAGACTGTAATCACAGTCTGCTGTTACTTTCCATGATTTAAAGCCCAAACGCTTTGCTAGTGATAACTGACCTGTGTCATGTGATGCTCCGCGTTTGGCTTCTGTTTTGGTGAAACTGCAGGCTGCAGATTTGCAGCATCAGCGGACCGTTAATTGATTTTTCATCGTTGCCGTGGGTAACATAACTGTACCCCGGGTCTGATCCGCAGCCTGTACGTCTGCAGAGACTCTGCTGCATCTGAATAATCACAGCTCATTCTTCACTGCTAGTTAGTATCGATTGTTCTCAGACAATTATCTGAAAAGTTAGAGGAACTCTTTAAGTTTCTTTTCTGCTTGAGCCTTTAAAGGACCATACCGCCCGTTCTCCTCATGGAACTACAAATCTGGTACTTTGCAATATTGTTGACCATTTTTCCAAATCATCCCATCAGTGGAAGAAGGGAATGATGTGAAAAAAAGACCTTTTGGTGCATTAATGAAAGCTACAGCATCTGAGCTTTGGGAACAGAATTCTGAAAGAAGGTTTTTTAAAGCAGGAAATGGTCAAACCTGCTTGGTTTGATGTTCTGACTACACGGCCCATGAATGGACGTTATTCCAGCAGCCAACGCTTAACGTCACCGTCAGCAAGAACATTCAGAATAATCCTTGATCATAAGTACATTCACCTATCTTTGAATCATAAAATGAGTCAAGGTTCACTGTCACAGTTGTCGTACCTCAACCAAATCTCTGCAGACTGATTTTCATGGTGAACATGAAAAAATGAGAACAAAAACTGCTTTGAAGAAAGAAAATGAGGATTAATCAGTGGAGTTCTCAAGCTGCTATGGGTTCAGTTTGAGAATGTCAAATATACACAATGTACATACATGATGTACACAATGTAGTTAATAAGTATGATCGAAGCATGATACTTTATTGGACTAAAACCTATGGTGTATGGACTCCGATGTTATGGACAGTGTTTCTTATTCTTTATTTTCAAACTCAATTAACTGGGTTTAGTTTTCAGCAAAATGCTCATTTTAGTCATTCATCACAAAGCATTGAACTGCTAATTAGCTGTCCACTGGAGCTGTAACTAATGATTTTATTTTATCATATTATACACAAGCTTTTCACTGCATTGCTTCTAATCTGTGTGCAACTTATACTGGAACTTGAAGTATTTCAGTATTTTTTCACACTAATCAGTTCCTCAGTCTGTAAAATGTCAGAAAATAAGGACAAAAGCTTGTTACGAATTCCAGGGCCCAAGACCTCGCCTTATAATTGCTTCTTTTATCCGAAGAGTTAAAAAACACAGAGGGATTCAGCAAAGCTAATGTAGGACCAAGCTAGAACCAATTTGCCTTGAAATTAATTATTAGTTAAACAGTTATTGCAGATTCAGAAACATCAAGCACCAGAAGGCATTTTATAGAAAACACAGAACAGCCTCCGTCATGGTTTGTCTTTGTTAAAGTTGTTTGTCCTTCTGCTATGACCTGCTCACAGACTCTTAGAATACCGAACACGTGTCTTTCACAAAATATCAGAGTGTTCCTTTAAGCATAAAAATTAGTAGATATTGTGCAGCTGGTAACAGTTCAGTTTGAACTCTTTTTAAAGTATGAGTCAGAGCCCCGGCTCATTAAATGCTGCAGTGGTTCACACTCGGGTTGAGTAGGGCTGGGCACTGAGTTTTTCTACCTGATCAACACTGTAATCTAGACAACTTTCCATATATTGAGCTGCACCTGCTATATTTTACACTCTATATTCTGTAGTCTCTTCTTCTCCATCTCCCTTCATATCTGAAGGGCACTTAAGAGGCAGAATCGATAAGAGATCAGAGCTTCCAGGAGGATTCAGTGCGTTTCGTGGAAAGGTCAGGGCGTCCATATTTAGTGATGTGAGCAGAGGCAATGCTGCTGCAATGCACACAGCACACACAGACAGATTTATAAATCTACAGGTACATAATGCTCATGCACTAATGTTCGCAGGCAGAGACACTCACAGTTTGATAGATGCCTCTATCATGGGGCGGTGATGGGGTTTCTGTAGAAATGGATATGACTTCATACAGACATGACTGAACACAAATATATCATTGAGCAAAACACCTTCCCCCAGCCAGCACGGCTGTTTGTTAATGGTGCTGCTGGTGAGGTGAACAATTTATGGAATTAATTTTAACATTTAATATATGGGCTCAGTTCAAAAAGGCTGTACATCCATTTTGGATTCACCAACCGTATCTCTCATATGCAGCCTTTCTGCATCAGCAGTTACCTTTTTGGGGAAAGTGATGCAGCACAGATTCCATTTTTTGTGAGATACCTGCATTGACTTACGATCATTTGTTCATATTGTATATTTGTTGCAAACATTTTTTATATGTTAGCACTTATTTGTGCATAGAAACTAAAGCATGATTAAAGATTTGGCATCTACTGAACATGGCTAACTGATAAAAATGTACACCGTTGGACTACCAGTGAGTACTGGAGACTGCTGTTGGAAAGTGTGGACTAATAGTGGCTACTTGTGGTTACTGGGGAGTACTACTGTTTACAGGTAACAACGCGTGTCTACTGTTTGTCACTGAGGACCACTAATAGCTACTGAGGATTACTTGTGTCACCTGGGGGCGATCACTGACTACTAGAAACTGCTTGTTGGTTAGGAAGGACTAATAGTAGATACTGGTGGCTGCTGATTCTGATAGCTAGGGAGGACTACTTCTCACTACCAGTAGCTATCAGGCACTACTGGTAGCTACTGGCCAATGTTGTCTAACAAAGGCTACTAGTGGCATCTAGGGACAACTAATGACCATTGAGAACTACTGGAGGCCTGGTGCCTACTGGGGAAATACCAGTAGCTACTGTTTTCTTACAGGAGACTACGAGTGGCTACCAGGCACTGTTGAATGCAAGTGAGGGCCACCAGTGGCAACTGGCTATTGAGGACTACTGGTAGCTACAGGGGACAACTATAGTAGCTACTGGGTAGAGCCAATCACTACTGAGGCCTGTCGTTACCTAGTGAAGACCACTAATATCTGCTTGGTTACAGAGACCAATGAATGACAACTTGGCACTTGTGGTGGCTACAGGAGGGAACAAATACTGGCAATTAGCTCTCACTGGGGACTAACCACCACTGAGGAACGCTGCTGGCTTTTGACGACCACTGGTTGCTACTGGGGACAATGAATGACTGCTATGGGTTGGCTAGTTGAACAACTAGATGAAATAACTGTATACAAACATTACAGATTTCCCAGTAAACCCAAAAAAGTCAACCAGGATACAGATTGACACCATTTTATTGGCAAATCACATTAAAAACAAAAAGGAGCGAACTACGCGTTTCGCATATTGCTTCATCAGATTTGCTGTGTCCAGTTTTTTATTACAGATTTCCCCTTTAAGCTACAGATTTAAACACTTAAAATATGTAACTTGAATATACAACTTGATAAGACCTGTGGTAGAGCAAACTGCTTTACCAAATGCAATTCGCACTGAATAGGTAAAGATGTTACTGTATAAATGCCAGGTTGGCCTCCATGAGAATCAAATCCAATAACCCTGTAAAAAGGTGTTTTTCTCTGGAACGAGATAAATAAAGATCATAACACACAATGACACTAATTTAGAGAGCAAAAAAAAAAATCTCTCCACAGAACCTTTATGCAAACGTTCGACCTGTAAAATGCCACAATTCATCACTTTGCACAGAGGGATTCACAGCATCATCCTGCACTTTCACCGCTTCAGCTTCACTCAACCAATCAGTCAACATACATCTGCTTCCAACAGGAGTCAAGAAACATTACAGCCCCTTCAGGTTTATATGAACCTCTATGAATAATTCAAACCCAGTCTTATTACCGACACAACTCGCCATAACTGAGACATTACGTTTTCACAGTGAAAGATAAATCAATGTCCACATCAAATTTGATCTCTTTTCTCCCCCTGTCTGAGCTCTGAAGCTGACCTTTTTAATACATCAACCCACCAGCACAAAATCAAATGTCATTTTAACGTCATTACAGTAACAACCAGCGTCAGAACAATCCACAGGCACCAGACAGACGATGGGAAGGTTTGGTTCAGCATGTCAGCTTTGAAGGTAGGTTACTCTGCTCGACCAGGCGGGTTATCCTCCATCATTTGAAGCTTCTTTGACAAAAATGAAAATATGTACTTTTGGGGCTTGATCAGCTACTGTGGCTGTACAAAAAAAAACAACAACTTTGTAATAATTTGAATTTCATCAAGAACATAAAAGAAAAATGCTTTGTTCCAAATTACATATCTACAGAAGTCAACACAGCAGTTAGAAATAGCAACTGTTGATAATATATGTTTGAGACGGCCAAATCTGAGCCGTCCAAAGGAACTAAAATCGTCAAAAATCTTTACGAAGAGTTAGGGAAACAACTGGTTTGGGGAATGATCAAAGAATAAGTAAACATGACTAGCAATCTGACCATAACTTTGAATATCTGACACTTGACACTTTGACAGTGCTGCAGACAAATAGTAGACAGTATCATGTTTGGTTACCCAGCTCTTATGCAGCAGATATTTCTCCACTAAATAAAAGAAGAAGAGCAGGCAACAGTAGTGATGTAATGAAAACTTTCTGCTCTTTGATTTGCCTTATCTTGTTTATTGTTACAGCAGCTCAGCTTTTGCAATGAAAATAATGAGAAAAATGAACTTCTGTAAGGAGAGTGCTTTCTGCTTGACTTTTACCCACCCTTTCTCCTAACAAAAGCTTGAATTGTGGAATTACTTTATAAGCTGTAATTCTTTCCTGTGTGATTTATTTTCCTGGCTAATTTCGAGGTGAACGCGCCCCGTTGCCCTGCAGCTACTCTGCTTTCCGTGCAGCGTCAAGAGCGTCTCCACTTGGAGCCATTAACAGTAAATAGGGGTGATTTTCCTTCATCGCGGCCGAGCAGGATATCAATACAGCTCCCTCAATTATCGACGCGATGCAGCATGCAGCCCAGACAGTGACGGAGGAGGTTTGACCCCCCTAAACCCTCCATCCACTGAGCTATCCTCACCTGTGGTTTGTGCAGGAAGAGGAGTGGAGGAAAAATGATGAAGGCTCCATAATCGTTATCTTCCTCCGCCGTTACTTACTGCAGGTAATAGTGCCCCCAGACAGAAGCTCTTTAGGAGCCGCAGCTGATTGTGGCGTCTAATAGAGTCAGGATGGATGTGGCCGAGTTTAAAGGCGGAGACGTTCCCAGTCAAAGTCGTTCCATGATAGTGTGTTTAATAGCTAAAGGATACAGCCTATAAGCTTTATAGGAATGTCCCCATTTCACCCAGATTTGCTTTAAATATATTCCTCCAGAGTTTCAGCTGTTTAAAAGTCTACATGTGGATGAGTCACCAGAAACAGGTGAGTCAGGAGAAATCTAAAGTTGTATGCAGTTTTTTCCACAGCAGGACACCTCACTTGTTCTTTTATTGCCCTGTGTTTTTTCTGAACATGACTAAAAACGCAGCAAAATGTATCAAGTATTCAAAGCTCTGCTGATGAACTAAGACTTGTAAGAGAGCAGGTGAAGAGACTAACACTCTCGTGATGCGATTTTCACTTCGTTATTCAGACTGACTTTATGTTCATGTTAGCTGTCCCAGCCAATGAGGACTGTCCGTCCCCCTGATGTAATTTTCAGCCAACACAGAGGCGGTAGCAGTGTGGTGGCTGCTGCTAGTAGCAGTTAACTTCAAATGTTGATTTAGGAGTTGTTATTTCTGTAATCTGACTTACAACATCCTGTACAGCTGCATCCATTTCATCCACACTCATCTTAGCCCGGCACAGGAAGATGCAGGTCCTTTCACGTACAGTAATCCTTTTTTCCAACCCAGGAAAAAGCAGGAAAATTTGTACTCTGCAAAGTATTACTTACTGTGATTACTTCCTTTAACTTGGCTATGTTCTGATGAAGCTACTTTATCACTTACAACAACAGACATTTGAAAAAAAAAAATAGACCTAATAAGTCAGTAAGCAGTAGCTGTTTAAATTCAGTCGCATTGTATATTATGTTGTATATTATCTAAAATACAACGACTTTTTGTTGTATCTAAACACGTCTTACTTCCTGTAGTTGCTGCAGGTTGTGTTGAGTTGGACATTGGTCTAAATCTACACTTGGACTTGGTGCTGGTGAGCTGCAGGCATTAATGCAGTTCAGCTCAAAATGCAGACATTTAAAACAGGTTTATATTTAAAGTATATATACTATATGGCCTACATGTGCCATCCGACCTCTGCAGCTCATCTAGAATGCAGCCCGGCTGGTCTTCAACCTACCCAGGTTTTCCCACACTACACCGCTCTTCCACTCCCTGCATCCGATTCCAGACACTGGTACTTCCATACCGTGCTGCGAACGGCTCAGGTCCATCCTACATCCAGGACATGGTCAAACCTTAAACAACAGCCTCTCTACTATGCTCTGCTACTGCCAGACAGCTTGCTACTCCCTCACTATGAGGGGCCCAGCTACCGCTCAACAAAATCACGTCTGTTTGCTGCACTGGCTCCACAATGGTGGAACGAGCTCCCCATCAACATCAGGACAGCAGAAACTCTACGCATCTTCTGTCGCAGACTGAAAACTCACCTGTTCAGACTGCACCTTGACCCATGAAAACAAAAACAAAAAAAACCCTCTCTCTCTTATTTGTTTCTAAATATAGCACTTTTATGAAGCAGTTCAGCATATTTGATGAAGTTGACGTACTTGCATGATTCTTGCCATTTTTGGTTTGTATCCACATGGCTGAATGCACTTATTGTAAGTGGCTTTGGATAAAAGCACCAGCTAAATAACTGTAATTTCATGTAATGTATTCATCGTAAAAAACAAAAAGAACGGGGGTGTCAGGTTGTACGTAACTGCAAGGTCCTCAGTTTGATTCCAGACTGGGGAATGTGTTTCATGACAGCCCCTCTTTATTACCATAGTGACTAAGACGAAAAACACTACAAACTACATGTGGATCAGAGGAGTAAATGTATTAAAAAACACAAACGCATTTCAGGTGCAAAGCAGCAAAGGAACGTTCAGATGAATCAGAATTGCTGGCAATTATGTGCTCTTGTTGCGTGTTCTTGACTGCGTTCACACAGATAGCTTATGGAAATACACTGATTCAAAATTAATCGTGCTGAACTTTAAAAAATGTGCTTAAAATGTGTGCAACATTTTAATGTGAACAAAACTACTGTATATTCTGATCTCTGTACTTTGTGTCTGCACCAAACATTTATGCATAAGTGTTGTTTTTGGCTTGTTTCTTTCCGTTTGTATCTTGTTTTTACCGACAAACACACATAAAATTACACCCTTCAAAATAAAATACAGTCATACTGGAGCCTAGATTACTATCTTACCTCCTAACTATAGCAACAAAAGGCTAATTCTCCATAACAATTCATTAAACCTGAAATATTTCATCTAAAGCTCTGTGGTTTTATAAACAGGCTGAGTACAGAAACACACAATCCTTCATAATCAACCAATCAAGTCCTGCAGGAGCTCATCTCAACACGCAGCCTGCCCCATTTATTTCAAATCAAAATTCAAATCACACACATACACACTCGCAGTCCATCACTGAGCCTCAAACACACACACAGGAATATTTGCTCATATACATGAACACACACACACACACACACACACACAGACACACACACACACACACACAGGGATCCACCAGCTGAATAAAGTCTTATTGATTCTCTCTTCCTACGCAGGAACATTACTTCCGAGGCTCGTACTATTATCAGACATAAAAAAATAAAGATTGAATGCAGGGAGCGCGGTGCCTGACCGAACGCCCACGATGACGCACTCCGACACGCGCTGAGAGGAGGAAGGGGAGGAGAAGGAAGAGATGGAGGGAGATTTAGGATGCAGGAGAGATTCAGCTGAGAGAAGGGAAGGAAAAAGCGGGGGTGATGGAGGAGGAGAAGGTTCTGAGTAAAGCTAAGAGAGGAGGATAGAAGAAGAGAGGTCGGGAGAAAGGAGAAGAAAAGAAAGATACCGACAAAGGTGAGATCAAATACTGTATGGAGGGAAGACGAACTAGATGAAACACGTTAAGCCCATCTGCACTGGATATATTTCTCTAGTGGAGGTGGGGTGATTTTCACATTACCTGTGCTGCTCCACCCCCACCCCAGTAATAATTACAGCCTCAGTTGCCTCCTGTAATTTAAATCCCATCCGGAGCGACGTTGTTGTGTTTTGAAGTGGATCTCTGAGCGGCTTGTGTTTTTTTTTTAATTGGCTCAGTGTCCAGTTTTTGTGTTAAAATGGAGGAAGTCAAAAATATTTCAACTAATCTGGAAACATGCGAACACCAACACATAGGCCTAACATTTTCATCGCGGGTCACTGCAGTGTTGAGCTTCGACCACAGAGAGCAGAGGTGAAACCAGAACTTCTGGGTTCTGATCCAGAAGTAATAAAACCTCATTTATAATCCCATTGATGTTTGTAACAAAGCTAATAACTAAAAATCCAGCCGTTGAACTGAGTCTTTCTCAGCAGCAGGCAGTATGGCTCACTTAACATGTTTAGATAAAGATGTTTTTTGAAAAACAATCCAATATCATTGCTTATCAAATATTTCTGATTCGTAGCAGCTTTTAATGAACCATTGGCCCACAAGCCCTATACCTTTGCGGCTAAACATCACAGCTTGACATAAAAGGTGAGTCCATAGACGAGTCGAGTGTCTGTGGTCAGTTCACATGTCTGTAATAACAGCAGGACAGAGGACTGAACGCTGCAAAGGTTTTTAGACAGCAGAGGTGTTAGAGGAGAGCTTTATGGGTATGAACTAAACCAAGTTACGATAATGCCTGTGAACTTTCATGGGAGCTGTAGTTCTTTCCTGTACTCACAAAGTAATCTTTTAACTTCATTAAAATGATGAAGGTTTCAGTTTCTAACAGCAGCTGCTGTAGTGGAGCCGATTTGTCGGAAAGTAAACTCCTGGAAGACGCTTCGTTTTTTCAGAAAGACCAGTGAGAAGCTAGACAGGAAGTGATGTCATGACTTTGGCTCCCTGTTGTGAAGTCACGACTTGTTTGTGGTTTCAAGGGCTCTCCAAGACTTGAGGGCCAGTCATGAGAAACTCTAAAGAAAAAAATCATAATGGTAATTCTGTTCACTGTGATGGATTATCTCAAGTTTCAAGTGTCTGCAGGTTGACTTTCATAAAATCAAACTTACACCAAGAGCTCCAGGGAGGAAGAAAATCAATCAAAAGAAACTGAGAATTTGATGTCCCGAAGGACTCATAACACTGTCATTCTCTCCTTTTAAGAAAAGTGCAATGTTTCCAACTCAGCTTGGCCCTACACCAGGAACAGAGGAATCAAACAGGCTGTTTGTGAAGAAATAGTCCCACCCATAGGTGTGGGACTGCAGGCAGAGAGCAAGTCACTCACCCATTCATCTCAGTGACGAAGGAAGCGAGACATATTCGCTTCTAAACATGAACTGATCCCGCCACCTGACCTGCAACAAATCACAAAGTTTTCCAACATCCAGCCAGTTTGAGCGAGGACGTTGGATTGACATCCCATTCAGGAAATACTGAGTATATCCTTGTTTATATGACCACTTGGCTGTGGCGAGTGCTGGACAGTTATAAAGTTAGACATTAACATGTCTGACAAGAAGCTGTATAATGCTTTGTTAGCCAGCTATGCTTGTGATATTTTATTATTTTCCACCTGCTTTTCGCCGCAGAGTGGCAGTAAATATCGCCTCACCGTTGTGGTCTAGCCGCACTATAAAACACGACGCCGACTCCGCCATTTCTCACTCCAGAGTCAAAGCTTACCTGCTGCAGGAGTAAGTAGCTTTCTCATTAGCACACATTGTGTAAAGAAGCGACCTGCGACATTCTCCGACTATCTGCATTACTTAGTGCAAAGCAGCACTTTGATTTTGTTTGTTTCTGTGATCATCAAACGATAATTCCGGTTTATTTCAATTTCTGCTTTGCCATAATGGCCGTTCCAGGCAGACAGTCTCTGTTCACTTTCTCTCAGATTCAGAGACTAGTTTTTGTCATCTAAAAATCATGTTTATTTGGAAATCTGATGGAGGCTCACTCAGCTTGCATTGTTTTACAAGAGTCCTGATACTCATTTCAATAATCATACTCGTATAATAATAATAATAATAATAATAATAATAATAATNGCAAATAACATAGAAAATTATAGTTATGAACTTTGCCTCATGTCACACTGCGTTCAGTGGGTCTTCACCTCAAGACGGAGACACAGTTCAAAGTTGCAATTATTTGGACTCAGCACCTGGAAAAGATGGATGTTTGTGTGTGTTTCTCCGGCTTTCAAGGCAAAATAAGGAGACTTAAACAAGTACAAAGAGGTCATCAGTCAGGACAGCTGAATAAATGAAAGCATTGTTCAAAAATTACGATGCCACGAATTAAACACTTTACTGTATTTAGGAAGAGGTGGAAACTCACCAACAGCGGCTCAAAGAAGAAAATCTATGACTTCAGAAATGAGTCAGTCTCAACAAAAACTCAACATGATGTACCGCAGGACCTTTGTTTTGTATAGTAAGTGTTTGTTATTTGTCCATCAGTCTTCTACAGACAATGCAGGAGGAATAAAGGAGGAAAGACAGAAAGAGGGAGACTACTGGGAGTGAAAAAGGGAGGAGGAAAGAGAGAGGAGGCCCAGAGTCTGCTGAGCTGCTGGAGGAGACTGAGCGAGAAAGGTGAAGAGACGAAGTACTCACAGAATGAAGATGACGACACCAGGAGCCGATATCAAAAGATTCCCTCAGATGACGGAGGCCAGTTTTATCTCGCCGGGGTCCAGGATAGACGGACGGACGGACAGCGGTGCAGGGTATACGATCCACAAGGAGGAGAGCTGGGAAAACCTCCGGGGAGAAGATGAATTTTAAAAAGAGGAAGTGAAGCTTTGGGGACTGTTGGCAGGAGCCTCGGGGTGTCTGGGACTGAGGAAATAAAGTCTCTGCTCTGTCCTCTCCAGATTCAGTCCCTTGCTGTCTCTCTTTTTTAGTTTTCCGTCTATCAGTCCCTTTTCGCTTTTATCTCACGCTTGATATGGAGATTCTCGAGGCTGCAGGGAAACTTCTAGATAGGACATGTCCACATTGGGAAGGAGAAAACAAATCTGGAAGGAGGAATGAAAAGGGGCTGGAACAGAGGAAAACTTCCTCCTAGACTGACTAAATCTCTGTTTGGCCTCCACGGAGGGGAAGGGAAACACAAATGAAAGTGTGTTTTCTGTCGCTAAACAAGAACGTGAAAAATTAACACCTGAGGCAGAGGAAGGGCTTTTCCTCCCATTCCCTCCTTTTTTCTCTTGAGAAGCCGGCGCTGCTTCCGCCTCGACAGGCCTCTCCAAAAAAGATGGATCTCGTTTGTGGATGAGATGAAGAAAACACACAACGGGGGCAGAAACAAACTCAATTACAGACGGACGGAGATAATGGTGTGTATCGGTGGCACCTGCTCTGCCTCCTCTTTCTCTTCCTGTCTGCTTTTCCACCTGACTGCCAAGATTAAGGCATATAATCAAATTCTCTTAATTGGCCCTGATCGTGGCGACCGGCCAAGAGTCTCTCCCCTCACTCTCTGTCTCTCTCTCTCTCTCTGTACTTCCCTCCCTCCCTCGCTCACACAGTGCAAGGAATGACAATGAGTCCTGGGCGGCTGGAGTGCCTGTCAGTCAAGACTCGGGGCTCCTACAGTCAACTCTACCTGCTGACTCACAACTAGTTGTTATCTTTGCTGTCTGCCGCCGCCCTGATCTCGCCATATCCTCCCCGCTGCCCCGCCCTCTGCTCCTCCCTCCTATCGATTACCCAGAATGACTGACGGGATGCTGTTTACCCCTCCTTCCTCGTGCTCTCGTTTTGGCTTTTTTTTCTCGATCCCTCGCCTGTTTTTTTCCTTCTCCTTTTTCCCTCTTTGTGTTTGTATCTAATCTCTCCTGCTCTTCCTGTGTCTAATCCCCATCTAGATCTGCTGTTGCTAATTGGTTTCAGGTGTCTCTGGCGGCAGCGGGAAGGAGAGTGGGGAAGGGGGGGGTGGCGGCGAGGGAAGATTTCACGCCGCCGTCGCCATTAATTAAAAAGATGATTACTCAGAATACAAAGATTAAAGACGAAAATAGGAAGCGCCGAGGCCGATAATAACCTGGTAGCACTTTATAACTCCTCGCTCAGCTCATCAAGTGTGTGTTTTGTTTTATGTGTGTGTTCATACATCCAGCAACTCTCAGCTTGTTAAAAATGGCCGCGTTCAGAGGAAAAGTTTGTAGCAGGTCGTCGTTGCGGCTACATGGCAGAACAAGCAGCACGTCACCTCCTGGGAGCCGACATTTTGCAAAAACTTTAAAAAAAAATCGTAAAAAGTCAACTTTTTTTGTCCCGTTACATCCACTGTGTCAAGGCTTGAGGTTTGTTCCAGTTATTGTTTTTTTCGCACCACAGCACCCAAACGGAGTCCAGGAAAAGGAAATCCTTTTTTCAAAATCAGACAAACTCCCACGCTCCTCTGTGGCTCAAAAACCAAGTCCATTTAAAACACCCAGAATCCTTTTCTCTCTTCTTTTTCCCTCTTCGGTGTCCTCAGCGCAGCAGCTGGGGACCGCTGACTCTTTGAACTGATGCGGTTGCCATGGCACCCCTGAGGAAGATGATTGGCCAAGTGTTGGAAGGCGTCTGATGGGTGGTTGGCGGGGGTGGGGGGGGGCGGTCAGTGGGGTCACCTGGAGGACTCACATCTGTGGCATTCTGGGAAATGATGTATGTTGACGCAACACTGAGGAGGATCTGAGAAGATCTGCAACNACAAGACAACAGACAACAGCGTGAGTTTTGTTTGAGCAGTTTAGTTTTAAATCTGATTAACATAACACTGTTCTTCTGCGAAAACCTTGTAACTCCAATTTTGGAGATTTAACTTCAAAGGAAAAATGATGTTTTCTTTTTTGTTACACCCCGTTGAATTGAAACCATTTTGAAAAACAAAAATAAAAGAGAAATGTGTGGGTTGAACTTCTAAGTGAAAAAAAGAACAAAACACAGAAAATGTAATGTCTCATTACATTAGCAAAGATTAGCAAACATTTGTTGACTTTAGTCGTGTGTGTGTGACTCAGCAATTAATAATAATAATAATAA
>NTHP01000512.1:122694-157888 GCA_003416845.1 Oplegnathus fasciatus | reverse complement strand
AAAAAAAAAAAACTGCACAGAAATCATGAATAAAAATGAAATATTTGATGTATAAGAGATGTGATTACAAGTGAATAAGTGAGGCAGTGTGTGTTTTGTGTGATATGTGAGAGATGCCCACTAGAGAAACTGGAGTAGGAATAATAATTACAGTACAATTTCAGCAAATATGCCTTGAAAACATTCAGTCGTTACACTGTTTGAAATGATTGTGATTACTGCACTTTAACACCAAACTCTACTCTGAAATGTAACCTGCACTAGAATTATCATTAATACCCAAACAGAGATGATGACAAGCTGAGCTGTTTAACAAAAAGGAACCAAATGATTCTGTCTGCAGCTTCAAACTGTGTTTTTATCTCTGTTATAGTGAGCTGACTCACGCAGGCAGCTCAGTACAGAGAAAAAAAAATATGCTATTTTATTGCTGCAGAGTAACTTATTGCATAATATCACCTGTAGTGTGTGCTGTGCCGTATGACAGCTACAGCAAATAACTGGAAATGTCAAAGTGAGTGTTGCTTTTCAGGACGCAGCCTGCAGACACACTTCCATTTCAAAATGAAAGAACATTTCTGAACCCTTTTCTCATATTCTTTGACTGGAATTGAAGATTCTGGGCTGAGTAGCTCTGAAGATATGGATAGAGAGTCACATTCGACCACTAAAGACCTTATGATTGACGTTCATGTTTGTGTTCAAAATCAGCTGTTGTTCAGATTAACACCCCAAAGTGTCCATGAACACTCCTGACACGTAGATAGATAGATAGATAGATAGATAGATAGATAGATAGATAGATAATCACCAAAGTTACTTGAAGGCTTCATCTGGGAACCATAATTGTTTCTACAAACATTTGTGTCAATCCATCCAATAGATGATGAGATATTTCTGTTTGGACCAAAGTGATGGTGATGCTAGAGAAGAAGTAAGGTGGCCACAAATATCATTTGGATTCATCTTTTGGGTGCATGAATGTGCTCTGTAAATTTAATGGAAATCTGAAGATTAAATTTTGATATTTCTCGTGTACAGGTGGACATTTTTACCTGTGGTGGCCATGAATATACACAGTGAATGTCATGGAAATCTGGACAGTTAATGGGACATCTCACTGTGGACCATCTGACCGACTGACATCACCCTGCGAAGGCAAAACACATTCACTGTCTGTTTACTGAGATACAGCAACAGATTACAGTAAATGCCAATATGTCCTCTACAGAATGCTACTGGATACCGAGTGCCAATAATGTAAATGCAACTACCAGAAGTCTAAACTCAGACAAGTTGAAATGAATGCCTCTGTTTACACAAGTTGTTCTCTGTTCCTTTTATGAGTTTCCAGTTCTCTGAGGATGTTTAGAGCCGTTGCTGCATTATGTTTATGTGATGTAACATACAGGCTGCCAAACGTAACGAGCAGCTCTCTGCAGTGTTTCAGCCCAAGGTCATCTGTCAACAACGTCCGGGGTACTGTAACACTTTTCACTGACACTGTCCTGGTTACATAACACCGTCAGAACCCAGCGGGCGCTGCAGAGCCACCTCGACGGAGGGGGGGTGAGGGGGGGGGACTCTGTAGGAGGACTCAACGGTAAAGTAGGGCTGCTGTTTGGTTCCACATGATGAGAACTGCAGACAGCAGACAACTTTTAACACTCTACAGCAGACTGTTTTAATGACATTTTGGATACATGCACCATATGTCACAGGTCGGAGACTAACAGTCCGCTTCAAATCACTGTGGTTCTCCAGGGAGTCCATGCTCGCAAAGTAAGGCCCCCTTTTATTATACCCTGACCATGTAATCTGTTTTAGTCAAAAATATGTCACATTACAGCGACCAAAAACACTCCACCTTCTCTTTCACCGGCAGACACTGTACATCATTTGTATTAACCTTGGACATCAAAAAAGGTACAAGGTTAATCATCCTTTCCTTTCTGTGCTCACACTGTACATCAGATCAATTGATCAGTCATGACCTGGGTGCTCACACTGAACAAACCAGAACTCCTGATCAGTTTTTCCAAAAACCAAAAATAAGGCCACACCCATAAAAAGAGGCTGCGTTACTTTGTGCAATTCTGCTTTGAACAGACAGTAAAGAGAAGAAAAGAAAAGAAAAACATGGAGCTGGTGGTGAAGATGCAGACAAAATTTACAGCAAAATTCAGTTTGAGTTAAGACTACAGTTTTAACCGTGGCATATAAAATACTACTCCAATATTAAAACAAGTTCACTACAGCAAACTAACTCTGTCCCAGGCTATTTGTGATCTCTTTGCCTTGTTTTGCGTGCTGATTGAGCAAATTACAATTCACATTTATTAACGGCATTTAACAACTTCCATTTTACCTGCTGACCATATTGAGAAACTGTCTTTTGAGACACTGTTTTTTCATGGATAACGCATATAAAATGACAAACAGCTTCAATTCAACTATAAAACCTTCAGTCACTTCTGTGCTTCAGCAGCTGGAGTGCCTCTTCAGCTCAGGTGAGAGCTGCAGGTCTTTAAAACTTTTAAAGCCACTGCCGCTGACCTGTGGTCTAGATGAATGCATGGAGTGAATAGCTAATGCAGTCGGACTGTGTGGTCAGACTCTTCAGAGCTACTTGAGCCAGAGGGGCTCAAATAGCTGTTAAGAGTCCACTTTATTCTCAGAAAGTTGCAGGTTTGCAGGGTGACTGACTCTGGGGGCCGAACCACTTCGGTCTAAATGTTAGTTTTGTTAAAACGCTCGTCTGTAGGAGTGTTTTGACGCATCATTAGGGCAGCAGCAATTAAAGGTGAATTGTACATTTTCCAACATATTCCTAAAATGTCACAGCTGTACAATCGGGCCGCCATGATTTTCTAAAAGCACTCTGGTCTAAATGTTATTGTATTAAAAGCACAGGCATGTAGGAGTGTTTTGACATATACTGCATGCATTAACTTAAATGAAAAGTGAACTGTGCACTCAGTTCAGACTGCTCAGTATAATACATTATTAGAATGTCACATTTAATCATAAATCATTTTATGTTCTGAACTGTAACTTAGTTATGTGGGCTACAACAGTTTTTGGCCTTTATTTTGAAAGCTAAATGCCCAAAGAAAGTTATTCTGGCAGTCATGTGACGTCTGTTAATTTACATGGACAAGGCCATTTTTTAAAATGGTGGTTATTAACATTCCTCATGAAAAAAGATGAAATGAAGTAATTAGGATGACAAAATGACTTTTGTTTTGTGGTCTATCAAGCCATTCATTTTCTCTGCTTGCTCATCCTTTGTGATGTCACAGGAAGTTGGAGTCTATCCCGGCATGCATTGGGCAAAACAATGGGGTATCATTTTAAATTTAAAAAATTACATAACAAAAAGAAATGTAATGTTGTGTTTATTCATAGCAACCAACTTGCTTTGTTGCTTTTCCTCTTTTATGATATATTCTTTCTGTTAATGATTTTACTTGACAACATTTTAACATTTTACTTTCCTTTTTTGACTTAGTATAACCTTGTCATATCTTATTTATAACTATCAAGTTATATTTAACTTCCTTGTCTTACTTATTTGGGACTATTTTTATATATTATACTTTGTAGCTACTGTTTGTTGGTGTAGATGATGCATTGTATATAGTACTGATGTATGTAGTACCTTTAGTTTTTTTCATGCTTCGTAGACACTCATAATATACTGTATATATTGTTGTATGTTTTTTTAAGTTACCGATACATGTATATGTTCTTGTACTTTTGTGACATTTCAATTTCCCGGCGCAGGATCAATAAAGTCCCACCAAGCTCCCCGTCACACCTTTTAGTTCATCATGAGTCTTTGTTTTATTTCTTACTTCTAAGTTCTATCATGGTTGTCAAGTTTTGAAACTACAGCTCCCCAGTTCTCGTTATGCTTTCGGGGTGTAAACAGGGAGTATAATGCTGCCATTGATTCAGTTAGTTAGCTGTGGGCTACAACTTGAGCCCCATTTTATAAGCATATATTTGTTTACATTTTGGCAAACTGTCTCCGTTAAAAGTAGCTGAATTTGCTATTGGGACTTCCTGTTGTGCTTATTGATGTTCAGACAACTATCACTGGATTACTTTGATACTGTAGAAAACTTAAAAACATGATTCTCAGGCAAGTTCTGAGGTCGTAAGCAGCGTCTTTTTTTCTATGATTACGAAGAGATGTTTATCCCTGATGGAGCAGATATAATAATATCCTCGGAAAGGCTAACTCTCACTAAATCTTAAAATATGTGTATCATGTATGTGGATCCAGATTTGACTGAGTTATCACTCTGAGAAGGAGTATGAATTTTGAGGTAAATTGAAATTGTCGTGAAATCAGTTTAGTGCCTCCATGAGTTGCTGCTGCAGCTCCGACTGCTGACCGTGTTGATAAGCAGCCAGGTCATATTTTATTTTGCTGTACACCAGTTTTTCTCTGTTCTACAGTATTTTCATTCTTCTTTGTTATGTCTTGAAATGGGTTTGCTTCACGCAGAGCTAAGCATAAAAAATTTTATCTGTTCAGCAGCATGAATTTCCTCTAAGACAGTCAGGTTAAAAGGATCTATTTCTTAATTTAAAATTAATCTCTCTCTGGGTCTATTTATTAATTTGCTCTATTCTGTTGAGACAAGGCAGGCTGGACGTTATTGATCTGAAAAGGGAAAGTTCAGGTTATTACAGCTGCAAAGAGCAGCGGGCGGCAGTGGATGAACAAAGAGAAATATATTGCTCAAATACTAACTGGGAAAAAGAATATATTCATAGTAACATTAAGGGAAAATGCCTGTAAAAAGTCCAGACAGGCAAAGGTTCTTGTCAGAATTACAAATGTGTGTATTAGACAGAATAAGTTTTCTGTTTGCCATTTGTGCAAATTCACATTAGCAAACATTTAGCTCATGTTGTGTCCTAGTTAAACTTTTCTGTTGTGTTTGTTTGTCCTGCTCTGTTTGGCTCTGATCATCTGAGACATGGACCATCTGTGACTGAAAACATTTACTGTGAAATTTAATGTCCTGACCAAATGACATCCCCTGTGAGTGTGATTTGTTACAGTTAGTGAACCAGAGTAAAATTTAGTTTTACTCTCATTTTGTCCCTTTTGCAAAACTCACATAGACATGCTCTCCAAGGAATAGCTTCCTACTCTAACCTGTTGAAACACACTTCAACGTTTGAGCTCTTTGGTTGGTGTCCTTGTCAGGGACTTGTTGGTACTGACTGATTTTTTTGTGGAACAAATGAAGCGGTGACTCATGGACACAACTACCAAAATAAATCCACAGGAACGACAAATACCTAATCTCTCACTGACACTTGGATGCCTTTGAAAGGACAAGTTTCAAAAGTCATGAAGCTCATCCAAAACATGAAATCATGTTTTTCCCTTACGCTTGTCTTAAGGTGTTTATTTCTACAGTGTGCCCAAGCATTGAGCGTGTCCAGAAAGATGTACTGAATCATTTTCCACAGTCCAGCAGGAAAATGGTAAGGCTACTAATCAGGTTAATCATTCATCATTGTTGTCTATAAATTGTAGTTGTGAGAACCACCAATCCACAGAGGGTCAGGGATTTTCCTGGTCTGGTTTCAGATTTCTGAATCGCTGCCAACGTTTCATTTTTTTCAGCAGTTCAAACAGGTCTGGTGTCTGGTGGCTTCTGCTTCAGAGCTTTGCAAGACTAAGAACTAGTGTGTGTGTGTGTGTGTGTGTGTGTGAGAAAGGGTGACGAGTGTGGATTAGATGGACGCAGCTGTACAGGTAAGATATGTAATAACTCGACTTAACCCTTAAAATTGGCATCTCCCTTTGCGTGACATTTCGCGTATCACGTCTACGCATTTTAAGCTGTTCGTGCATCATGTAACGCTGTTGTATTTTATGAGTTTTGCACGAACAGGAAAGGACAAAGCCAGGTGACCTTCGTCATCATGGTAACAATAGTCAGGTGACCTTCGTCGTCATGGTAACAATAATAAACACGTGGTTGAACGGTTGCAGTTTGGTTGGTTTAGGCACCAAAACTACTTGTTTAGGTTTAGGAAAAGATCACGGTTTGGGTTTAAATCAGTATGTTACTTACGGCACCTTAAGTGATGTACGCAAGTTAAATTATGTTACGTTATGTTGACTTTTGGTTTCACACGGGATACGAACAGCTGTCTCCTGGGTGAAAGTCCTGTGTTTGTTTGACCACCCATCCATCCATCCATCCACCCTGGCCTCCACCTTCTTTATACAACGTCACCTGAGGTTTAACATTTGCACGTAAAAAGACACGCCGTCTCTACACAGTATAAGCCAGTGGAGTAAATGCCGTGAAATGCAAAAACATGCATTGTGATAACACGCAGAATGACTTAAGACATTGGCGTGTTATTCATAAGTCATTTGGTGAGACCAGGCTGCGCATTTGGGTTAACTGCTCCAAGCGACCACTACAGTACCACAGCTTCTGTGTCGCCTGAAAAACAGCTGACATTAACACGATGTCAGACAGAATAATGATTCTGATTATCAGGTTAGCCATCTCATTAGTTTTCAGCTCAGAGTTTACTTTAAAGGAATAGTTCGACATTTTGGGAAATACACTTATTCACTTTTTTTTTTGCAGAGTTTGATAAAAAGATAGATATTCATGTCTGTACGGTAAATATGAAGCTACAGCCAGCGGCCGGTTAGCTTAGCTTAGGATAAAGCCTGGAGACAGGGGGAAGCAGCTTGCCTGGTTCTGTCCAAAGGTAACAAAATCCACCTACCAGTGCCTCTTAAGCTCAAAAATTTACACAATATATCTTGTTTGTTTAATATGTACTAAAACCAAAGTATAAAAACTACAATTTGTGATTTAACGTGGGGTTCCGTGCTGGAGTACTTCTTGGCTGGGGGCATTAACTTCTCTTGTCATCACTGTGAGGTCACCAGTTAACCAGCAGAGGCTCTAGGAAGTCACCCACATAACCCCCTGTGAAACTGCGAAATCAGCCAATTATTACAGCTGATGCTCATAACAGGAACCTTTTCTTTACTTTCACACAATGCCAGCGCACCGTGATCGCGTGCCCTGCCCTTGTGCACGGGCCTAAAAGGTTGCACGATGGCTAATACTCCAAAAATCTAAAAACTTTAAAGTTAGATACGTTTAGAGGTCCGAAACTTGGTACGTAAAGAAGCGACACAAGATTCAAATGTCTCGGCACTAGCTGGGATCATGTAGACTTTAAGTCTTATAGAAAATGGAAGTTTTTATTGACATTACAGATGTGTGAATTGGGTCCATCTGTATAAATTATTCATTTGATTAGTTTACTGCTGAACAGATGTGGATACAACAGCCTTTCAGTGCAAAAAAGCCGAGCCAACGTTTGTAGTGGATGAAAGTGGAACCAAAATATATTTCTGATCAGGTATTTTCTGAAAAGTCTCCAAATCTCTGAACACATTAATGCTAATTAACAGTCTTATAATATCAAATGTATTCTGCAACAATCATTACTCAGACTTTATCAACACCTGTATAATCTTTAACATTGAAGTTTTTAATCACAACTGATTGACCTTGTCATGGTCCTGGTTGTGCCTCTAGTCATCTCCCTGTGTTCTCTGTGATCTTGTTAGTCTCTCTTGTTGTGTTCTGTGTTGTCTGTCATGTCTCGTTCCCCGCACTGGTCTTGTCTTTGTCTGTTTTCAGTTTAGTTGTGCACATTTCCTGTTTTATTTTGTAGACTTACCTCTCCTCTCCTGTCAGACACTTCACTTCCTGCCCTTGTGTGTTTCCCGCCTGTTTGATTACCTGCTCCGCCCCGATTAGTTTCACCTGTCCCTCGTTAGTCCACTCACCTGTCTCCACTCATATATCAGTCCCCTTCCTTTGTTCTTTGTCCGTTCATCTGTGTTTCATCCATGTGTTTCCCATGCTTCCCATGTCTACCTGGATGTTGCCTGTTCTGCCTGCCTGTTCCTGCAGTAAGACTTTTACTGAATAAATACCTGTTGTTCTGCACCAACTCTGCCTCTGCTGTCTGCGTTTGGGTCCACCCTGCACCACCATAACACAACGAACTGACAAAGGAAGGGGACTGATATATATATAGTGAGTGGCTGATAGGGAAGTGGAGACAGGTGAGTGGACTAACGAGGGACAGGTGAAACTAATCGGGGCGGAGCAGGTAATCAAACAGGCGGGAAACACACAAGGGCAGGAAGTGAAGTGTCTGACATGAGAGGAGAGGTAAGTATACAAAATAAAACAGGAAATGTGCGAAACTAAACTGAAAACAGACAAAGACAAGACTAGTGCGGGGAACGAGACATGACAGAACACAACAAGAGAGACAAACAGGATCACAGAGGACACAGGGAGGGGGAAACACTAGGAAAGACTAGGGAGATGACTAGAGGCACGACCAGGACCATGACAGACCTATTTTTTCCTCACCTATTTTCCATCTTCGTATGACGGCAGGGACGCGCCAGCTGTGTTTAAAACTGATTCTCTTCCATTCAAGAAAGAACGATGTGACTCTGGACTCTTTGTACATCTATTACTCTTTTGTAATTTCATTTCATCCGTCCAGTTTTACTGAAAGGAGACAGCCTCCAATTAAAAACGATCATTTTATCTCCCCCTGTGCCGCCAATCATCTCTCACATTCACTTCGTAAAAGGCTGCCCACATACGCTTTAATTACGACATAAAAGTGCGAGGCCTGACATCTCTCTCTCTCTTCACCTGACATAAACTGCTCATTCTCGCCCGCCGACAGCAGCCACATCCGTTGTGCGAATGGCTTTTCAAACGGCGTTGATCGAGTTTCTAACTGATGTCATCTGGCGTGTAAGACATGATGAATGCTCCTCCTATACAAGCCGAGCAGAGGACAGGGTGAGGGGTGATATATGGCTGTTGGCATCACGTAGGTTAATAAACTGAAGTCACACAGAGACAAAAGGGATGCAGGAAATGCTGCTGACAGAGATCTGAGCTCCTGATATCATCTGACGCCATCTGGGGAGAATTTACAGCTCCATCAGTCAACAGCACATTCTTACATTTCTTTTTAAATCTGATTTCTCTGTGTTTTATCACCTTCCTTGTCCGTTACCTCTCTGTGTTGCAGGGATCCTATCACTCGAGGACACACTCGTTATCATTCTCTATGTCTCTCACCCTCCCTCTCTCAGTGCCTCTCTATTTGTCTCTTTCTCTCTGCCTTTGTGTCCCCTTGGCTCAGGTCATCAGAACATCTTCATACAATGGGAAACAAAGCAGCTCACTCTGAATACTCTTGAGTAAGTGAATACATGCGTGTCTTCCCAAGAGATTTTACGTCTATTCTTTTGATCCATTGATGATGTTACGTAATCGAATTCCTGCTGGAAAAAAATAAACAAACTCATCATTTCTACAGAGACTTTTTCGAGTTCGGTATTACCGGGTCTGCACAAGTACACGCAGCTTCCAGGAAATAGCCGCAGCCTTGCTCTCCGAGTCCTACATTGACCAAAGGTCTTACTTTCTCCGAGCTGCTACCAAAGAACACAGGAGACACATTTCTTAATTTACTGTAAAAATAATATGCATGTACAATCAACTCAATTATCAGACTGAGTAAAGTAAAAATAAAACACACCATGATGTCATTTTGCGTCTCTTTGTAGTCATTTTGTGTCTTTTTTTGGTTGTTTTGCATCCGTTTGTGGTCATTTTGTGTCACATTGTCCTGTTTCCCAACTCCAATTTGAATGCTTTTGATAGAGATTGGCAGTAGATCAATGGTGAGCAGCATCCAAAGTAATCTAACATAAAATACCTCCTGTTTTCTGTGAATAGAGCAGGAGTGCCACAGCCATCATCTATTTCTATTTCTGCATGCTTTGAAGACTACGTAGTTCTGGTTTCCTCCGTATGTACAAATCACAGAAGTCTGCAATCTCTCCCATGATAACACCCACGGCCTTCATCAATGTTCTCCACAGGCTCACATAGAAAACAAAAGGCACGAGCCATTTGATGTGCGTCATACACCGTCAGTGTGTGGCCCTTAAAGTGTGTTTAAAGGAAATTACTGACACCAAAAAGTGGACGATCATTTGGAGGGAAATTAATTAAAAGGCCAAATTCATAAGTCGATGTGAAACATAACCGACCACACTGCAGTATTTTGTCTCTGATCTCAGCAGGTTGTGGACAATTTCAATCATTACAGTTACTGTAAGAGAGTTGAACGACGCAGAAGAGAATTGATCATTTTAATCATTAATCCTGATCTGTGTGAATGTGAATGACGAATGATCGATCGTCTCTTAACTGTGCTCAACACGTCTCCTCTCCACTGCTGCGGTGAAAAAAATCACATACAGCCGCTGTTTGTTACAGAGTCGGTTGAGTCACGGTGCATTTGGGTGTGAAAAGGTGCCACAGATGTGTGTGTGTGTATGTGTGTGTGAGTGTGTGTGTGTGTGTGTGTGTGTGTGTGTGTGTGTGTGTGTGTGTAGGTTGCAGCAAACATTCCCATTTGGAGCAATATGAAACAGACTGAATATTTTCCTTTTTGTATTGCCTGCAGTCTAGCACTGAACACACACATTCTCATAATTCTACACATTAAATATTACAAGCACACACATGCACACAGCCATACACACACTTATGCAAACAGCCTGTGTAGGCAAGAATACACACATGTGATCATTGCCAAACATACAAATGCACACAAACGTACACACATTTTCATGTTAGGGCAGGAAATGAACACACACACACACACACCTGCAGCCTCTCGTCGCTGCTGATGCTCGTGCATAACAAACGTCGACTCCATCAACCGGCGCTGTCACCCGCAGTGACAACAGCAGGCTAACACTCTCTGGAATACAGCTTGCATACATTAAACCTGGAAACACTCGCTCCAGCTTCAGTCTGATTATCTTTCCACCCACCACTCTCACATCTGATAGCGCTGATTCTCATAATCACACGCTTCGTCTCATCACTCAAACACAGAACGGATACGTTGAAACGCTGTCACAATTAAGTTTTAAAAGCTATCAAAGGTCAGAACAATGGTGGTTTTAAGTCCCTGCTGAACAACAAATGACGTAAAGCACTTCTGCACACACGTGTTCATCATTCAGTAGTGCCTAAATACTGAGTGTGAGCAGCTAACAAGTTTATTGTCCACTGCCACAATTGAGAAGCCATTCAGCTCAGTGGTTTCAGTCCTTGTGGTTTTCTTTAAGTAAGTGCCTGTAAACGTCTGCTGTCTAAAAACTGAATTATTCCGTTCCGCGATGTGGTTTAGTGCCACCACCTGAGAGGCTGTTCGTTAAAGAGTGCCGTCGGCAGCACTTAAGTACACATAATACACATAATCAGAGCAAAGAACGTCCTCGAGGGGAGGCCTGCTCCAGCTTTTATACAACACTTACAGACGCATGTGTGATGGATACAAACTCAAGGTATCATGTATATAAAGATGCAAAAAAATAAATAAAATAAGAAGCATTAAGCATTGCTGAGATTTTGTGGATAAAGCAACAAGTTGATTTCACCCGTTTATGTAACATTAACGTTTTAGCTGAATCACTTGTGGAAAAAACTGTTTTGAATATCAGTCATTACTTTGAAAAGTTTGCTCCTTTGCGGAGGATGGCAGCTGTTGTCAGCAAGAATTTACAGCCGATTACAATGGTGAGAAAAGAAAATGTCCATTAAAGTGTAATCCACTTCTCTACTATATACGGACGTCTATATGCTTAGCACCTTTCAACCACACACATTTTAGCCAAAATATGGTAAAATAAGGCAACATGCACTGCTTCTGTTTGTGGCTAGCGTGTTGTTACGCCCCCGTCTAGGGAGGTAGGAGTGCAACACAGAAGTTAAAAGGTCCCCAAACCAAACTCCAAGGCCAAAACAACAGACAAAAGTGCTCCTCAAAAAGTGGTGACTAACCCTAGAAGAAAGAAAGAAAGAAACAAACAATAAGACATTTACCTAACCTGACCCCCTGGATGAAGCAACAGGAAAAAACAGTGCAAAAGAAAATGGCAGCTCTCCCCGACAACCAGTACTATTTACAGAATGTACACAGACACTTACAGCTAACCAACAAGCGCACTGGGCCTAACAACACACATCCAAGTTCCATACTTAGGTCTGGTGGTGACAGCTGAGCGAGCTCTGTCTGCTGATGAAGACCATGAGATGCAGTTGAAAGCCCAACCTGATACCTCTGAGACAACCTGAAATGTTTTTATCCGACTTGAGCCCAAAATCATTTCAACTTTGCCTCTGAAGAAAAACACCTGATGTCACAAATTGCCGTCCTCCGCATTAAGCACTTTGAGCCCTCACACACACACACACACACACACACACAACATCCAAGTTACAGGCCACAGGTGGGACGCTGAGATTAGGCCTTAGTCTCAATCTTTGATAGCCTTCAGGGGTTTGATTCAGCAAAAGTGTCCCCCAAGAGCTGCAACACACATCTCATTCATCTGGACTCAGCAGTTAACTAAGCAGACACTATGAAGGCAAACACGAGCTGATGAAAGATTCGTTAACAATCAGGCTGCTGTTTCCAACTCAACCAAACAATTAATAAACAATTCGCCTGCAAATTGGACCACATGGGACGTTTTAGGATGTGAGCACTTTTCATCTGATGAATAATTTATCATGTGAATGAATCAACTTCCCGCCTGGTTTCTGTATCTGTGTGTGTGTGTGTGTGTGGCAGCAGGGATCAGGTTCACGATGTACGCTGATGCTCAGCTGTTAACACCAAGCTAACTGTAGCATGACTGGCGTTTATCAGGCTGATGCAAACAGGCTGCTGTTGAGTGTGTGTGTGTGTGTGTGTGTGTGTATGAATGTACATACAGCCTACACATACATATTCAATATAAATACATATTCATGGAACCTGTGTGTGCATGTGTGTACCAGTCCTTGTGGATGTCTGAATGAATCTGTGGCCATTTTTTGTGGTCTTTTTATCGGGGTTGAAAGAGTTGAAGGGGAGGGATGATGGGTATGGAGGAGGTGTCGGTGGATGTGGAGACAGTGTGTGTGTGCGTGTTGGAGGGGGTGATGAGGCAGGGGAGTGATGGATGAAGAGAAGGATGGAGGGATTATCGGGGTTCAACCCCCAACTGTCGATTTTATGTCAAGCCCGATGGCTCTCAGCTTCAGGCGCTGGAGTCTTGATGACTTCCAGTTTACGACACACAAATGTATGTGTGCATGTGTGTGTGTGTGTATGCATTTTTCTTGCTTGCTTTGCCTGGCTGCTTGGCTGATGGTCCAAATGAGTGATGGTTGCAGAAAAAGAAGGGCGAAGGAGGAACAAGAGGACGGGAAATGCGGGAAAAAAAGAAAAGAAGCGAGGAAGGTGAATGATGGGAAAAAGGGGCACGAAATGTCTGATGGATGGTCGCCCGAAAATGATGGTAGAGGAGAAGCGGGGAGAGTGACTGATGGAAGAAAATGAACGAAAAACGAGCACGGCCACAGAGAGGAAGAGAAGGAGCGAAAATGAGGTGAAAGGAGAAGAGATGACAGAAGAAAAAAAGAGGTAAAAAGCAGCAGAGGAGAGCAGGAAAAGAGCTATCCCCCCTCCCTGTATTCCCTCCAACACACACATACATACACACTCAATCACACACACACTATCATACACACTCACCCATCTGCTTCTCTCCGTGGGCGAGCCAGCAAACGCTAGTCGTAGTGCCGGCACAGTTACGGCAAAGCCGGCTGGAGAAGAGCGAGGTAGGAAAAGGAGAGAGAGGAGAGAGAGCAGAGCAGAGCGGTAGTCCCTCGACCGAGCGGGAGGCGAGTGAGTGAGCGCCGGCACAGACGTCTGCACCGGAGGAGGAAGGAGAGAGAGGAGGAGAAAAGGAGGTGCAACAGACAAAACACCAGCAAGCAACTCCTTGTGATCAAAATCCCAGCTTTACTCCAAATCCACCTGAGAGACGAATCTCCAGCTGTTGATGGTTAAACACACACACACACACACACACAAACACACACCAGTGCACACACACATCCACTCTGCTCGTGCACGCTCCCTCGCTGAGCGCTGTCGCAATGACACCGTCGGCTGCGAGGCTCCTCGGGCGGACGGTGCGAGGGGAGGAATGAACACACGGACCTCCAACACCTCCTCCTCTTCCTCCTCCTTCTTCTTCTGTTTTACCTCCTGCTGCTGTTTGTCCTCTTTATCCCACCGGTCAATAACACAAAGAGAGAGAGAGAGAGAAAGATAAAGGAAGAAATGCTCTTCTTCTTCTTCTTCTGTTAATTCCTGTTTTATTATCCTCCTCTGTGCTGTTGGCTGCTGTGAAGTCTCTCCTCTCTCGGTGTCCTTCAGTGTCGGACTGGCTGCTGCTCCACAGCGCAGAGAGGCTGGACTGCATTCAGCTCACTCTCTCTCTCTCTCTCTCCCCCCAACTCCAACCCCCCTCCTACCTCTCTCGCCCCTCTCTCTCCTCTCTCTCGGTATCTCCATCCTCAGCTCCCTGCTTCAATTCAATCTCTCTCTCTCTCTCTTCCTCTCTCTGTCATTCTCTAAGCATGTTCCCATCCACCCGTTTTGTGTGCTTAAACAAGACTAAAGTGCAACACACACCAGCTGCGTCACGTCATTTGACAACCGTTAATTATCGCCTGCAGCACACACCGCACATGTCACACAGACAGAAGAAGTAGACAGGGTACAGCTCCTCCAGAGGACAAGGTGATCAAATCGCTGCTTTTCTAGAGAGCTGACACGTCCATGCTGAGAATAGAGTTGGAAAATGAGAGGACATACATCTGGTGCTCCTGCTTCTGGAAGTATTCCTGTTTCAATTTTTTATTTAAACGACATCTTCAGTGTTACTAATCATAAAAACACAAGAGTCTCCTGATCAATGTCATTGTCATATAGCTTTATGTTATTGCCACCAGTCTGAAAAATCAGGTTGTGTCTGTAAATTTGGCGGAAGGGTGAAAATACTACCCAACACCCATGAGTCTCAGCTGCTGTTGCTATGAAGAAGAAGCCAGTCAGAGGTGTGAATCAGAGGGATAGTGAATTTTTAAAACGCGTCGCTGTTGCAGTTTGGACAAAAATACAGCGCCGAAGCTTCAGAATCTAAAAGTCATTAAAGCTGCAAGTCATAAAGTCTGTTTTCTCGTAAATGTAGGCTGGAGCTTCCAACCACAGTTAGCGCCGAACGTCACAGAATTTTTACGCTCGGTAACTGGATGTCTCTTGCCGAAAACTACGTTTGGGAGTTGTAGTTAGCTCATCATCCTCGTCAGTTGTTGGTCTTTTGGTTTCAACCGGGAGAGTTTCATGTCGATCCACACCGTAGAAGAGCTCCAACCGGGAGTCACATAACACTGAGCACAGCAACAACCAGAGGCGCCTGAAATAGCTCCTTCCACTTCCCAATTCTTTGGGATGGGACGGGCCGTTTGACACTTTCCAACATTTGAATGAGCGTGAAACTATCCTGGCGCCATCATCAGTACAACGCACGAGCAACTGTGTTTGGAAATATCTGGTGCTTTGTTAAAAACGCCAAAAGTACGAGCGGACATGAAAACACAAGCAGAGAACAGGGATGCAAATTTCAAGCAAGTTCCTTGATCGGTTATTGGTCGTGTTAACCATCAGTAGTTGGTTTATCATCAACAAATGACATAATACAAGAGCACTTAACATGATCTCCTTCTCTGTTTCTCTCCCTTTAAAAAAGAAAAAACGTTCTGCTATGCAATCAATGTCTTCCTTCCTGCAGCCTTGTGGCACTTGTATCAGGTGGAATTTGAAACTGAGTGTCGCAGCTCTTATTCTTGAAGGCTTGTCCTCGGTGTACTGTTGCTCGGACTGTACTTCATTTGTAGGTTACCTCGGAGTCTGCCAAATGAATAAACGTAAAAACCAACTGGGTCCTCAGTTGGGAGTTAGCTACTTCTCAGGACTGCCACAGTGAGGCGTCATTTCCATCAAAGGAGGGAAGTGGAAGAAGAGCACTTGTTTATTACATATTTGCAGCCCTTCCAGGTCGTCAGCACACACACACACCTGTAAGTCCGTGTCATTAAACGGATAGAGGCAGCATCTAGTGACACAACCTGGTACTGCACCAAAGTGCAGTTTACGCTGCACATCCCATGTCTGCGACGTTGTCAGTTAATATATTTTTGAAGCTTAAAACTTTTTTAGAAAACACAAACTGCTGCTTAAACAAATCCACTTTCCGATTCTGCATCAGGTTTCATTTTTATCCTCGCTGGATAAACCAGAGAAAAACATGCGAAAGCGTAAAACAAATTTCACGTTACCCTCTGCTACACAAATTATTATTTTCTCTTTATTGATAATTAGGCCTGCAAACTTTCTTTAGTTCAATTTTATTATGTTTCTGTCGTTTAGAGTTTTTTTAACAGATGGATGGAAACTCTCTTTCTCACCATACTGTGTCAGTGTGTGTATCGTTGCATATTTTTGTGCAGTGTACACTCACAGGTAAATTCATGCTTCATAAAGCAAAGACAACGTGTCTGTGATATACACACGATGCACTACAGATACTCGTTGTTCAAACCACAAAGAAACCTGCCTCAAGTATTCCCAAATGAAATGGACCATCCAGTTACACACTGCACACACACACACACACACACACACACACACACACATACATCCAATAAAGCAGAGTCCACAGTGAGTTCTGTGAAGGTAAACAGTCCAGTACTGACAGTGGAAGAGCTTCAGGGAGAAATCACTCACCAGGGAGTCTGTGTGTGTGTGTGTGTGTGTGTGTTTCTATGCGTATGCATGTATGAGTCACTGCATAAAATCTCCATCTTAATTCATTCTCTCTATTTCTGAGAACCAGAATCTTATTTTCTTAGAGCTGCATTTTTTTTTCTTTGCCTTGGGGGCAGATACACCGAGAGAGTTCTGACACCGAAACTTCCAGTTTGTTTTCCAGAAGTCAGAAAACCTCATTCAATGTCACACCAACATTTGTAATGACACAAATGACCAAAAGTCCAACCTTACTACGTGACCTTTCTCAACAGTGTGTCGTGTGTTTCACTCTAGTTGTCTAGACAGGGATGGTAGATTTTTGAAAACCGATGTAATATCACTGTTAATTTAATATTTCTATTGTTAGCAGCCTTTAACAAACACCATTTCCCACAAGCCCAAGACTGCCACAGGCTAAGGCTAAAACATGCTTCTCCCACTGCACACAACTCGGAGACATTTGCACAGAATTTCTTTTATACTTTATACATATTTTTGGTGTTGATGTGTCCAGTTTTTCTAACTCACCCTCTGACAGAAGATTGGATCGACCAATCAGCTCGTTTCACACACAGAAATTTGGAAGGTGTGCTAACAGGTTCTCCTGTGACTCTCTGCAACCTATACGGGGTCCCATAACACTATTTTCTGCTTTGGTTTGCAGAGATATTTCTGTGTATCTTTACATTTACATTTAACTTTACATTATCACCTTTCCCCCAGACGTCAGCTGTGAAGACGGCTTCCTATTGGTCCTATTGGTGTGAAAGTTCTCCAAAGTTGAACTCAAAGCAAAAGATTTGCGCTGATTCCATTGAAATGATTTGATTTTGTGTTGCCAAGTCGCTTTAACAATAGCACACCTTCTTACCTTTTCAAAGCTGATCTCAAAAGCAGGAGGCCACAATACGGCCGACGACAGAAGAGAGAAAAACTGTCTCAGTAGTGCTGCTGCGGAGGAAACACTTCATGGGAGCTGTAGTTCTTTTGAGTGCTGATACATGAATCGTTGTTTACATTCATTAAAATCTTAATCTCTCAAATTATTATATCAAGTGCTGTAGGAGACACTCATTTATCTTCGAATATGGACAGCAGAAGCCGGGAACTTGTTTCAGGAAGGCTGGTGAAAGAAAAGCCTAATGAGAGATTGCAAACAGCCAATCCAGAGGTGACATTATGACTCTGACTCTCTCTATTATAACATGTTAGCAAACTGTTAGCTGCTGACACACCCAGTGGACATTTTCTCATTGCAGTCATGTTTGTGTCCATCTGATGAATGCAAGGCCTCCGTTTCCCCTCAAAGCCATTAAAAACACATTTAGGAGCCGCACTGTTGCACAGGGTGACAATTTCCTTCATTACCAGGAACTGGTAATGAGCCTTTTTTTAAAAATTAAACTGTATATTTGTGAGCGGTTTTTAAAGATTTACGTCTTCAGTAGGAATCAATGGGCTTGGAGCTGAGAGCCACAGACAGGAAGTCAGAAAGTATTAAGAGACGCACAAACACACTGTTGGTTTTGGGGTTTTTTTATGGAATTTTTTGACAAAAGGAAAATATAGAATTACACCAGACTTAGCCTTTAAAGACACGTTTCTTGCAGTGTATAACATGCATGTATCTGTGTGTGTGTGTGTTAAAGAAAAAGGGAATAGCTGATCACACAGAGACACTGAGCTCCACAGCCTCCCTCACTGTCTGTTAACCTCACCTCGCTCGACCACACTAACCCCCCTCTTTCCCTACCTCATCCTTTTCTTCCCCACTCCCTCCCCCCTCTCTCTCTCTCTTTTTCTCTCTCGCTTACACTGCATCATCTCCGTCTGTCTCTCGCTCCGTCCTCATCTATCTCTGCCATTTTCTTCTCTCCTCTCTCTCTCTAAACAGAGGGCTCTCTGGGGTATACAGTGTGTTGGAGCAACCCCACCCCCTCACACACACACACAAAAACACACACATACACAATGTTAGATTTCCTATACTATACCAGCAAAACCGATGGTGCAGGGATCATCAGTTCTCAATCTTTTTTTATTAGATTATTTTTTGTATTTACTTTTATTTGTTATTTGTATTTTATTTACATACACACTAATTTCTGTATTTATTCATTTACTTACTCTATTAACATTCAATACTTCTGGTATACAGATATACAGTATATGTGACAATTCTGTAAAAAATACAAATAAATACATAGAAATATACAAATAATGCAAATAAACCAGTTTTTTGATTTGGTTTCATTATAAAAATATATTTTATCTTTGGCTTAAAGATATAATCTCGAAGATTTTCATTTAAATAAATATCTGTTAAGTCACTATCTATCGCCGAATGATGCAACACAATGGTGATTGAGCCTGTGGCCCACTGATGAAAGCCTGCAGCATTTACAGTGTTACGACCCGGGTGTCGAGAGGGACTTTCCCGGAAGAATCACGAGCGGCGCAGAGTTAGGCTTCTAACAAGGCAGCAGACTCGCTCTGTGTGAAGCACACGGCGAAAAACAAAGAAAAGATCGATGACTACAGACGATGACAGTGAAAGTGAAACTTAAATGAGGACCAAAAACACACCTGCAATTACTGATTATTGCCACAGGTGCTGTGAAAGACAACTAAATTGAAATCTTCGAGATTACAACTTTAAACTGTTGACTTAGATTACTTTATAGTCAGAAAAAAAAAGGAGTTCTTCATAGCTATTTGTCATTTTTTTAACGATAAAATAACAAGCCGTAAATTCTGAAGCTCTTTCATTCCACCTTACAATACAGAACAAACAGCATTCTGATGATTTAACCAGTTTTACCAGTAGTGGAGTTAAAAATGTCAAGTTTGTCCCAACGGTGGCGCTAGACGAAAAGTCATATGGTCATTAAAATGTAAAGGGTTCATCCTCCGGAGAGCTGGAATGAGCTCAGGAAATTTAACGTCCTCAATTAAGTCTTTACTTCTGCCTTCATTGATCCTGTTCTGTACTTTTCAGAACAGGATCTTCCACATTTTGATTTGTGACGTGAAGGTTTCCTGACACTGGACTCACACGACAGGAAACTATTAACACGCTTTTTCTTACACACGCACTCAAACACATTAATTGTGAACTGGACCTCAAAAAAAGTGCAAGCGTCGCTCACCACAACTTAAAGACTGAAAGATTCATCTTCATCCCAATGTCCTCTGACAGAAGTGTCACAACCAATTACGCTCCTCTTGATTCCCTTGAGAAATGGAAGCACAGAGGTTTTCTACTCCGGGTAGTCAGCACAGTGAACATCGTTATTAATGTGCCATAAGGGTTGGGTATGAAAAACCGGTGTCATCTTGGATCTGTTCCTGAGCTGGTAACAAAACCACATTTGTCAGGAGTCTATGGAACATCTTATTCAGTCTTTTACCTCCTGTATAAATAAACATAAAATACTAATTCCACCACAAAAGGGCAAACTGCATCTGCAGATGAAGGTCATGTGATACAAAGTTCCAGAACAGCTACCTCGAGGTGAGATTATTTTAATTCAAATCTTAAATAGATTTGATGGGAATGGGTTTGAAACCCTTTAGATTCACTAAGAGGATTCCTGGTGTGTGAGCAAATACTCATGGGTTTCGATTTTTTTTAATCCTTCCAGTTTATGTGAGAAATAAGATATAAGAAAGTCTAACACTATGCTTGAAGAACCATAACAGCAGTGTTGAACTAGTAGAAAACCACACAGACTGTATCTCTGCCATGCTGACGCCGCCGCCGCCGCCGCAGACGTCTGAGGCAGATTAAGATAAACGACGGCTGCTGCACAATATTGACGATCACAATCACATTTGGATGTTTTTGCTGAGCGCTGAGAGTGTGATATGAATTATAATACACCTGGACACTGCTCTGACTTCATCATTTCTCTCCTTGTTCTCGCCTCAAAATGCTCGCCGTGAATAAAATGAATTTCTCCGACAGGCTACTCGATTTGTTGACTGTATCTCATGCACAACAGCAGAATGCCACTCTGTCTAAGAATTTTAAAATTACACCTTCTTTTGCACAATTCCTGATAGTAGGAAATGAAAAGAACTGGCTGTGCTTGTTGGAGAAAAGTCCTTACATGAAAGAAACAGTCGCTCTACAATTAAGAAGTGTTCAGTGATCAACTCCCTATAATGATTTTTCTCCTGCGATGGACTTCAGGCACTTTGGAAACGAGCTCAACCATGACTGCTTCTGGCAAATCTGTACCCACAGCAGCCAAAAACATTTTTTTTTTTTTCAAATTGTTTGTACAGCAGTTTACAAACAAGCTTTATCCCAGGATAAGGAGCGAGGGATGACAGCAGGGAGGAGAGGAGGAAAGAGAGGAGGTGAATCTGATAAGAGGTGACACCCAGGTTCGAAAAAACGAACCACAGGCAGCAAATGAATGTGAGCAAATTGAGTGGGGCTGTTTTAAAATGGGATCAATAGCAGTCAGGTGGTGAGGATGATGAGGCGTGACGAGGGGACAAGGAGGCCGGGGGATGCAGGAGAGATCAGCACTGATGACAATGAACATCAGGATCTATTTATCCTGCAGTTACAGCTCAAAGACTTTATTTCACAAACTCAAACTCTGTCCTAAGTATACTCAGATGGGGGACCAAAGAAAAACCTGAATAACTGAGGGGGAAAATATAACAAATGCAGATTCCATACAGGTGAGAGGCATTTTCCTGGCATGGTTTGGGTCCACTTCTCTTAAGGGGAAGGGTCGATGCAAATCAATAGAAAGTTGTTCTGAATGATCACTTTTATACTTACATGAAACATTTCAATCCTGATAGGAAAGGTCTCTACCAGGGGGACCATGCCCCCCATCTATAGGACAGGAGGCATCACTGAAGTCCAGTACAGTTCCAGAGGGCTGAATGTGGAAGAAGGAAAATGTTTGCTGGCTCGTTAACCACAGACACAGAACAACCTGACCATCCCAGTGGAGTTGTGTTTGTGTCCACCTGATGAAAGTTAAGTCCAATTATTACTCTTCGTTTAACTCTGGTTTTGGTCTCCACCACCTCCTGAGGGAAATATCTGTCTCTTTAGCTGCTAAATGCTCCACTATGTTCACCAGCTGCTCTCTAACTGTGTGTGTCTGCTGTACTTGTGTTCAGTGGCTTTATCAGAGCTTGTTGGATGCTGGAAACGAGACAGGAAATGGGATGCAAAATCAAATCTAAGAGCTAAAAGAGGCTAAAAAGCTGAGAGTTGATGAGAACTCTCTGTGAAACGTTGCTCGCAGTGATGAACCAACAGAATCATATTATTGATTGCTATATATAAATATAAAAAATATTCATTATTGCAGCTTTAAAGGTTGTTGAAATGAAAATGTATCTAAATACTTTCATCTAGGACTCAAAACTCTTAAATGATGTTATGTGAATAATATCTTTATTTGTTGAAACCACATTATCTACATATTAAATCTAACAATGTTATAAATGTGTCTTCGGTGACAAAAAATCAAGTATAAGTTCTGTTTGTTTTTGTCAGCAGACTAAAGGTACAATTCGAATGTGACGCAGGTGAGTACTGATGTCAAGCAGCACGACACCAGAAATAAAGGAGCTACTCACAGCAGATAAAAAGGTGAAGTGTGTACAGGGGTGTGAAGTCTGTAAACAAACAAAGAATAAAGTAAAGTAATAATAAAAAATAAAGTGATAAAGATGGTTCAATTTTGTTGCAACTTCCCAAAGTGTGCACTTAGCATTAGTATAATGTGTGTTCTTGATAGTATCAGTTTTTAGTACAATACAGTGTGATGGAAATTTACATCTTCAGTTGATCCTCTGAGAGATTTTCAGTGTTTTTTAGTTCATTAGATTTTTAGTTCAAGTTAAAAAATGCTTTGATTTAAATTCCCCAGTTTGCACAAAGTCTGTCAAACAACTTAAAAACTACATTTTTCAGCAGCCGTGTCCCACTGTGACTCTTCAGACGGGTCTATTATTTAGTTTGCTTCCATTTCCCTCCGTCCCACTGAGCTGTCGTTAACACCACGTGGAATAAATGTCCTCCGAATGACTTCAGTCACAGACAGGGACGCATTCAGACTCATTAACTCTACACGTCTCAAATCAAACTAATTTTTTTCCAGGGCCGTTGAGGAATTCTGGGAGATAATAAGTCAGCTTTGGTGCTTTTTCTTCTTGTCTCTTTGTTCTTGCAAAAACAAAAAGGCAAATACACACAAGAAAAGCAGGACAACAAACCTTAATTTAAGTTTTTTATGTTTTCTCAGACCCTGCCTCTTGCCCAGTGCCAGCTGGGATCGGCTCCAGCCTCCCGCGACCCTCTAATGATAAGTGGTGTCGATAATGGATGGATGTTTACACAGTCAGGGGTTCTTCAACCATGAAGAAAAATACAGAGAACTCCACTTATATCAGTCCAGCAAATAACACATATGATACAAGTGGTTTCCATAATAATAGTAATTCTAATGATAATTTCTGCTGTATTATTAATGCACTGACCCTACTTACAAACCGAGATTGTTCACTCATAGTTTAGCATCTGGAGACATGTTGGTTGTGCATATCATATCATTAGCTATCCACATTATTTTGTGGGTTAAGTTTCGGTAGAAAACCGTTCAGGACAGGAAGATTCACTGTGCTGGAGCCGAGGCGCTGTCAGTGTTTAGGCTAACGTCAGCTGCTCTGTCCTGATCTTCACTGAATGTGGGGGACGTTTACCTTAGATGACTCATCAGTTAGTCCTCATCCTCAAATCCGGTCCTCTTCTAAAGGTCAACAATACATCTAACATCTGTGTTGTTTACTAAAGTAACTTGTTACGTATTTCTATAGTGAGCATCTGCACTTTGTTATGTACGTTTTCTTGTAACAATAATTAATAATAAGTAACTCGCAATAAGCATCAACTGGTGAAGATGCTAATTTTACCCGTTAGCCTTTAGTATTTTTTGTGCATCATTACAAGCCACTAAGTTAAAGTTAAGATAACTAAAATTTTTGGGATTTTAAATAAACGTCTGTTAAGTCACCATCTATCGCCGAATGATGCAACACAATGGTGACTGAGCCTACGGCCCACCGATGAACGCCTGCAGCATTTGCAGTATTTCGACCCGGGTGTCGGCAGAGACTTTACTGGAAAAATCACAAGCAGAGCACAGTTCGGCTTTTAACAAGACTTTTAACGCAACGGACTCGCTCTTCAACTCACCTGTGAGTGAAGCAGCGTGCTGTTGTTTCCGGTCTAGAGTTGTGAGTAAACGGTTATTATGGCCGAACAAACAAAGAAAAGATCGACGACTACAGACGATGAAACTTGAAACTGAAACCGAAGCGAGGTCCAAAAACACACCTGCAATTACCGATTATCACCACAGGTGCCGCGAAAGACAACAAAATGAAAATCTGCGAGATTCCAACTCAACAACATCATGTATGAAGCCATCAAATGAATATTTAGGACTTTTTGTAGGGTTCTTATTTTATATGACTCAGCTGGAAACATTAAAAAGTCCGCTAGAGTCGGAGATTTCAACCAACCCACGCAGCTGAGGTTAATTAGCTAGCTTCAACACAGACACACATCACAACAGTCACTGACTACAAAAATATTAGAAGCTGCTTTTGTTTACTTATGACAGAAATCAAGGAAAAAATGAGTACACATACGTAGTGCGTTATCAAATATATATAAAATGCATACCGCACGTACTGTGCTAGTTTGGACAGCAGTAGCAACAGTAACTAACAGTAACTAAGGCAAATATGAATTATGCCTTTGACTTAACTAGTTCACATTCACAAGACTCAGAGAAGAATAAGTGATGGGAAATAACAAAAGGGAGCTCCAGTACAAAACATACAAACAATAACATATTTTGATGTTTGTTTCTCTTTACTTCCATTCACACACTCTCTCTGTATTATCTCTGTCTGTCTTTTCGTTATCTCAGTGGTTGTCTGTTGTTTTCATCATCGCTCGCTGTCGTCCTTTCACCACACGGCCCTACTCTCCACACAGGGAAGATAGAGCGAGGGGCAGAAAGACAGAGAGAGGGAGAGAGAGAGAGAGAGAGAGAGATTGAGGTGAATTGACACTCCACCCTGACTCCTGCCGCTCGCCGCCAGAATAACGAGTAGCCGCTCGGCATGCTGGTCACATCGCCTCCACTATCAATGAGTGAGTGAGCGAGCGAGCGAGCTGGGGAGTGACACAGGAGAGGGAGAGAGAGGCAACAAGGTGAATAACAGAGAGGGAGGGTGGAGTGGAAGAACGAAAGAGAGGGAGAGAGATGTAAAGAATGAATGGCAGATGGAGAGAGAGAGAGAAAGAGGAACATGGACAGGAGAAGAAGGGACGAGAGAGGGAGAAAATGAATGAAAGATGAGAGAAACCGGGACATGAAGAGGAAAGAGGCAACAAGGTGACTAATGGGAAAGGAGGGTGGAGGAGAGGAGAAGGGGTGGAGGAAAGGGAGAGAGAGGTAAAGGGTAAAGATGGAGAGGAGAGGGGATGAAGGGCAGTGATGCTGATGTAGACAGAAGGGGGGGGCAGCTGTGAGTATGATGAATGAAGATTTATGGGAACACAAACACACATACATACAGTAAATACACAAACATACACACACACTGCAACATGAGGATGATTGTGTGAAACGTGGATGAAAATAGAAACATTTCTTTCTTTCTTTATTTTATACAAGTGGATAAACATGCAGCGGGTGATCTGAGGTGATACAGTAATTATCAAACCATTATCAAGTTATAATATTTATGTTATAAAAGTGTTTAAAATCATATGACAAGAAGTTAAACTTCTATATTTAATATATAATTTCCATATGAGGATTTGTTTGATATGATAAATATGTGATAAAGCACAACAGGATGTCCAGTATGAGGAAAGAATGGCCATTAAGGTGCATTATAATGGTGAATAATGACTGTTGTCTGTCAGTAGCAAAGGAGGAGGAGTGACATGGTTATTAGAGCCCTAAACGCTGCACCGTTTGAGTTATTTGCTCCAAACAGCCAGTATAACAACTGTACATTAGCTGTAAGCTAGTTATGTATAGACTGACTGTCTGTGGGAGAGTTTCTGCGTCCAGCTCAGCCTCTCACTGATCTCAGAGCTCACCAGAAACTCTCTTCTTTCTCTCTGTTATTTCCCTCCAGTCGCTCCTTTTTCCTCTCGTTTCTGTACGTTCATGAAGCAGATTCATTCATCTCTGGGCCACCCGTGGATTTTTCACTTAAGTTGAAGCATTTTCTACTCACACAGACGTATCCTTGCATCAATTTGCACCGCCCGGGCTTGCTCACATCTAATTTCCATCGACTTCGTATGCAGCCAGGCCACCTCTAAAATTCGCCTCACGTAATGTCCGAACTAACACAGAAGTACAATGTGTCCGACATCGACAAAGAAGACGGGGGTTCTCCTCGTGTCTCATAACAACAGTCAACATTGTTTGGCTAAGTTTAGGCAACCAGAATTTCTTGATTAACGTTTGGAAAGGTGGTCATGGTTAAAACCAAACATTAACCATACAGGTGGCCAATCAGAAACACCCATATGAGTCGCTGTGGAAGACACTGACTTGTTGATTAACGTCCACATGAGAGCATAACATCTCTATGTGAGGATTTAGTCAAACAATAAGCAATAAAGAAGTGATAATGAACAACAAGCCGTCCAGATATAAGTAAGTAATAGACGAGGTGTTGGAGGAGAAGGACACCAGAAGGTTTCACATGTGATTGTTCAGTCCATGTACAAACTAATCTCTATCAACCAATCCTTAAAGTGAACTGACTCACTGTCACTGATCCAATCAGCAGCTTTTAGCAGTGGAGCTCCTCACTGCCGACTGAGCGAGTGTGTGTGTGCTGTCAGTTTAAGCCGTGGTCAGGTTAGTTTCACCAGTCAGTTAACTGCTAACAGAGCCCGAAGCATCAGTACTGTTGCTATGGTTACCTACAGTTTAAGACACCTGGAGCACTGATTTGAAACTGTGATTTAACTGTCAAGAACTATATTTGAGGAGTCTTTATGTGATTTTGACAGACGTTCGCCTGCAGGATGGAGCTTTCTCCTGGACCAGGTATAGTGCTGATTTATCTTAAACATCTACATTCATGCTAATAAGTTATCGTAATTAATTAACAACCTCCGCAGATTTTTTAGGACGACTGATGCTCTTATGATGTCCACATGCACAGTTGTGTTTCCTGCTTCCTCTTCATAAAGCTGCTGGTGACGCTGCAGATCAAAGTTCCTCAAAATCATTAAAAAATACAAGAAACGGCAAAACAAATAAAAATGTCCATGTGATTTTCACCCAGTTTTCAGTAGGATTTATTTTTATCTGGTTTTCACATTTGTTATACATTCAGTATAAATGTAGTTTAGTTTACAGGTTACTTTTTAAAGTAATTACTTTGACTGTATACTGTACTCTGTGTAACTGATTAATGTGTGAGAGTTTTCTTGGAAAGATGAATGGACAGGAAAAGACAGTTATCAGTACAGCTCATATAAACATTGTTGTTTCCAGGAAACCCACCAGTTAATTAATTTTCAAGGACATTATCAGGAAAGTCAAGGACATGAAGTTACTGAAAAAAGACTAAAAGAGCACATAAGTCAAGACCAACTGTTGCTAAATACACACACTAAACTGAATAAAAACGTGTGACGTTCCCATTAAGCATTAAACACACTAGACAACAACAACAGTTGTTAAATGTCAATCACACACAAACACACACAGCATCATCAGTACCCAGATGCCATGTGTGCACAGCTCCAACATGAAGGAGGAGGAAGCAGCTGAATCTAATATGAACTCAATGGGAGACTGACGATTAGCATAACTGAAAGACAAGTGTTGATTCTCGTGACTGCGTCACTGTGAAACGAGTTGTGACAGAAGAGAAATGGGACTGAATCTGATGAACGCTGCAGCTCCAGTGAAGTCATCTGCTCCAACATTAAAAAGTACTTCTTTCATATCCAGAATATTAAAGTCTGGTAATGATCATTTAGGGTTGCAAAGGATTATTTTTTATTATTGTTAAATGCAGATAAAGATTTTTTTGGTACAAAAACAGGAAGGATTGTGGTCATGGATACAAGACACCAACACTGACTGAGGGTTACTCGCTATGTTGACCAAACCATCCACCTCGACCTCCTCCCTAAAAGTTATTGTTTTATTGCGCAGTAACATCAAACTCCTTCCACCTTTGGTCTGGACTGTCATAACTGACACACAAGATGTCCATGTCAGGTAAATGTAAGCATGCTGTGGGTCATTTTAGGCGTTTGAACAAATTGTGGTTTTCCTGTGAGGACAGTCTCGACAGTTGTGACAGTCTGATGGAAACGAGCTGCTTGGATTAATGCAGACAGAGGTAGGTGGATATAATTCAGATTCTGATGGTTAAACTAAATTGCATTCTCTTTGACATTCCTTACACACATGTTAAAATGTTTAAAGGTGCCTTGTGGAGTAAACAAAGTTACTGTTTACATTCAGTGTTACTCACCAACTTGCACTGTGTGTGTCCTTGAGGTCTGACAAATGTGTTGAATGCACTTCCTTCCTCCTTCCTGCATTCTTTACATGCATCTTCCCAGCAGTCTTCTTCTCCTCTGCCTTTGTTGCTGCACTGATGCGTTTTTTTTGGCGCATTACTGCCACCTGCAGATCAGTTACCTTGGAAACAGTTTCTGAAGCTCTCAACCACATCTCTTGGCCTTCCTCAGCGGATGGGGTTTGCTCAGTTGTCATGGAGATGGTTTAGAAACACGTACACAAAAAAATCATAAAGATATTAATCAGATTCATTCACCCAAACTAATCAACTAAGTGCTTAATATTTCCTGCTCTACATATGTTTAAATCAGCTGTACAGGTTAATGGCTGGATGGGTCCTCACATGTATTTATATATATTACACTTAATTTAATTAAAACATGAACATGTATTTTCAGCCTGTTGTCACCCATGTGTTGAAATACAGCAGCTCTCTGGGGTTTAAAAGCTGTGACAAAACGTGAAATATGGCTTCAGTATGTCCCTGGAGTTTTATTCGGCCCTTGTAAACATAAATCACACATAGTTAAAGTGTCTGGGATTATACAGCAGCCCTTGATAACAGCACCAGTTAAACAGCTGCAGTGTAATGCAAATGTAATGTCATGAAAGAACGATTACATTTCGCCTGCAAAATTCAATTTAATACGAGATAAAAGAGTGCAGAGAGCCATTAATGCAGGTCATTTGGCAGCGCTCACCACCATAACCATTACATGCAGGTTCTGGCCCATACTGAGCTGATTACAGCATGTTACTGGTGAGGAGGGGATACAGGGAACAGGACACACAGACTCCTTCATAAAAAAAGACACTGAATAAGGGAGGGATGTAAAAGAGAAGAAAATCAGAGAGATAAGTCGGTATTTCAAAAACAAGATGAAGCAAAATAAGATTATTTCTTAACCTTGTGGCGTCCTCTGTTGCCAGTTGATGACTGGTATTTGCTTAATTACTGGTGGTAACCACTTTGTGATTAAACAGCTATATGATTTACTATTTCGGGGACTTCCCAGAGACAAAAAAAGACTGGTCAAAATGGAAGCAGCAGAGGTGAAATTATCCTGACTTTTAGTCCCTCGTATAGGTCGAGCTCCCCCCTCTGCTGGGTAAACACCCACATCACAGCCTTTCTTTCACACATTTACAGTCTTCACGTCCAAGCTGAGATAACCCTCATGACCTCACTACGACATCACATTGGCGCCACTTCTCCAGAGCCGCAGGAGACATCATACAGCTGTTTACAGCAGTAAGCCTTCTTCTTCCTGAATTGGCTTTGACTTGGTAGAATTGGTGGAGTGCCTCTTTAAATCTAAAAACCAAGAAGAAGGAAAGTGAAAATGTAAATTTAGTTTGGAAATGATGAATGAACTGGCAGTGGGATACTGATCTGCATAAAGATTCATGCACAGTAGATGGTTCACAATAAATTTAATGTAGCCTAATAAAGCAATGATTGGATCTCAAACATGTGTTTGTTGAGTAAACACCACAGAGCAACGTATAGACACCAGCACTCTCATCACTGAAGTGATTTTGATCAACTCCCAGACTGGAACGATTGGAGCAGCGCTGGGCTACATAGTCCAGTACTCCCTTTAGAGGACCAAGTGTCTGACTTCTGCTGTTTGAAAATACTCTATTCTGCCACCTGCAGTTGGTTTCAGCTGAACATGTTGCCAGTAGCGACCTGTACTGGCACATTTATGTAACAGTTGCTGCTTAACTGACTTGTCACATCCGGCCTTGGATGACTTGACACGCGTCTTCTATCCACTCTCCTAATGCCCTTGTTGGATCATTACCTGTAGCTACTCTTTTTATTACAGTGGTTCTGTTCATTTGTGATTCAGTAGAGTTGAGGCGTGTGTGCGTGAATGGGTGAATGAGCGACAAAATTGCTGTATTGCTGTGATGTTTTGTTTTGGATTGCTGAATCTCCCGTCTGCACAACAAATTTACCCTTGAGTACTAATAAAGAAACCTCGAACCTTGAAATTGTAAATGCAGCCATTTAACCAAGCTAGCCACTGTAGTAGCTGTCTGGAGCTAATGTGTTGCTAATACAACATTCTAGGTAAGTGTTGTTGTGTATTTTACTCTTTTTAGTTTTAGTCTTGTGGACTGTATGTGTATGTTCACCATATTAATCACTGTGGGTTACACCTTGTGTGGACTTGATGTTAATGTTTCACCTGTGATGCTTTGTTTCTTCCTGACATGAAACTAGTTTGACAGCAGGACTATTGTGAACCCAGTTTCTTTGTTACTGTACTAATTTATTTTAACACTCTTGTTTATGGAATCTCATCATTTTCTGATTTCACCGTCATTCAATTTGTTGTCCAACACTGTTTTCACAATTTCACAACTGCTTCAAGTACAAACTTTAAAGGCCGTCCTCTGTCTTCAACCTTTATTGGCAACGTGTTCGCTGCATTACTGCGCACATGCACACATACTGAGAGGAGAGGAGAGTCAGACTGAAAGCTTAAATGCAAAAAGCCTAAATTGATAATGGCAATGTAAATACAAAACAAAATGAAAAAGAAAATCGAGTACCGTAACCGCACAGTTGGGCACTTAACTTGAAATTCAGATCCAGAATTAAAGATAAATGAAAACATGACCTGCACAGGTGTTTCCATTTCCTACACCTGATTAGACCTCAAGACCGTGGAGGCGTGTACAGACTGACTGATTGACGTCTCTGTTACTCTCCCATTGGTTTTGTTTCACGTGGAGTTTGGTGACTTGACAACCTGAGCAGAGGTCCAACAGCCACAACACCTGAAAACACCTGTGAGTGCATTTGGGAGCACAAATTAAAGGGAAAAATTGCACTGCAGAATGTAATGCAGTCTGTATTTGCTGTTTTCTCTTCTCAATGGCTGTTTCCCATTTCACTTTTCACTTTTCAACGAGGCAGTGAGCCTTTGTTTCATTTTCCATAACACATTTTAAAGATTTTTTTTCTTTTGATCAGTTTATCACAACCATATTCTGACCACAGGGGTCTGACCTGCTGTCACTGAGTGTGTTTACATGGACATGAGTATCCCGCTTATGAGGCTTATCCTGGATTTGTTCATATTTTGGATATGGAACATGGAATCTGGAGAGACGTTTTTGCTGTTGTTTGTGTTTCTGTTACGTCACTTGGCTGAAGCCGTATCGTGACCGGGATGCTCATGTCCACGTAAACAAACAATTTTGTCTCCGTCTTTTGTCGCAAAGGCTTCATCACTGTGCTGCCTGCTCCAGACACGAGCTGTCTATCAAACTTGTTATTTCTTTTTAAAATCTTTTTTTCTGTAAATTCAATATGAGTTTCTGCAGGTGGCGCTCTGGGTCTCTTTTCTCTTCCTACCGGACGCTGGTTAATGTGCCGGCTATAACGTGATGAAAAACTACAAACAGGAGAAAACATATTTATTGATTCAGACAGACGGAGAGAAAAGTGGCAGAGACAGTGAGAGACAGACGCATTGAAAAAAGGACAAAGAGGCAGACAGATCAACAGTCAAAGCAGATACACAAAGAGAATTACACACACACTCTCAGCTTGTTTATGTGAGCTGCATTGTTATCTGAGGATTTTAGGACTCAGCCTGGACTACTTAGTGTGTGTGTGTGTGCTGTGTTCATATTGTAGACAAAAACCTGTTCATACAGCCTCACTGTAGGGACTCACCTCTCAGTTTAGGCAAACAGCTGGTTCTTGTAGGGTTACAGTAGTGTTTATTATGAGCCTGAATACATGTGCTGTAATGGTCGTGCTTATTGTCTCCAGCGCTAGAAGAAGAACTCAAAGCCTTGACTAGCCTTGAAGTATCGGTGCCACAACTGAAAAATACTTCACTGAAAATAAATGTTGGGTATTCAGAATTTAACTTAAACCTTCAAACACTGAATCAAAAGAATGATGTCATGTGAACGGATCATTCATGTCACCAAAATTACAACAAATTATCACCGCCTCTGCGGCTCTACAGAGCTTTTTAACTGTAGCCTCGTTTGAGCTTTCCAGCACATTTACTGTCGGGTTCAGTCTCTCATCAACCCCATTTCAACAGTAACTGTGTGTGACAGTTAAATATCTCTCTGGACTTTAAGGTTTCTGTACGAACCAGAGCTAAAAGGAGAGTGAATATTGGACTTCCATTCAGCAGGTGGACACAAACACCACTCTAGTGGGATAATCATGCTGCTGTGTGTCTGCTGGATGTGGAACTAGGCGATTGGTTGCTAACAACATAAGTCAGTGATATGCTCGTGGCTGTGTATCTGTCGGCTTCTTTCTGCCCCCCCTAGTGGCCAAAACTTTATTAATGCTGCTTTCAGTAAAGATAAATGGTAAACTACAAAATGTACTAAGATATCAACAATGACAATATTCACAGTGAAGAGTTAGTTACTGATGTGTTAACATACGCAGCATGTAAAGTCGTCATCATAATCCTTAATAATTTAACATCTTCCTGAAATCAGAATTAGTTTTTGTTAAAGACAGGAGCCTATTATATACTCGGTGTTTGTTTTGACTTGACTTTTGACTTAATCAGAAAAGCTGTGCAGACGATCGGTCCTCCCACATGTTTAATGTTGTAAAGAGCCAGATGTTTGATAGGAGAATAAAAACCATAAAGCATGAACGTTTGTATGATCTACAGTCTGACGTTCTCCAGTCAGTAGTGCCCCACAGAAGTTTTCAGCTCGTCTCCTAGCAACGGCTGCACTCAGTTGTCAGTCAACCGCTGCCATGGAAACGCCCACACAGAGGCTTGAAGCTCAGATGCTGTTTACACAAATATGTCAAAAATCCTCTTTGAAAAATGAACAATATGCACAATATTTGCAGCACCACATGTCCTGACACGAAAAGTCAGGAGAATTTATATTTCAGTTTGACTTTAACTTGCTGTGCCATTGTGTCACATTGTCGCTGTCAGGTAAAGAACCGTATCTCCAGTTTTGAGGATTTTCATGCTTTCAGATCAGTCGAAGGATTACAAGCTTCTCTAAAGGCTGAGAAAGTCCTCCAGCCTCTGCCTCGAACTCTTCAGATAAAAGAAAATCAAAAAGTGTTTTAAACAAGCTGCTTTTCATAACTCCTGAAACGCTGACATTTTAGAGATAAAAGATTGACAACATTGACATTTTATTGAGATCTGCTCATGCTTAATGTAAAATATGAATCTGCAAAGTAACTCCAGCCGTCAGATAAATGGAGTGAAGTAAGAAGGAAACATCTCAAAGGAAACAATATTTCCTTTTGAAGTTTAGTGCAGAAAGTTGGTAAGTCTAACACATATTAAATGTTCTTGGTTATGAATTTCTAGCGTTTTATTTGTGTGCATAAAACTGGATCCCACACACACACACACACACACACGAACACACTCTGCAGCAGCTGGCGTCTCTCTCCGAGCAGACAGGACCAGAATGGGAAATGTCCAAATGTAGTCGTGTTCTACATATTTATGTCCTGCATGATTGAGAATTATGAACTAACTGACAAACTCAGACTTTAGCTGAAAAGAAAGGAAATAAACACTGCTGATCCGAGTGCTGCGGTTGTTGTCTTTCATGCAAATCAGATTTCCACGTTGAGCACAAAGTCATAAATGTTGATTGATGGCCGGACACTGGAGAGCAGTCTGAATGTGCACTGCTTTGAATTTAATTTGTCGAGGCACGCTAAGCTGTTCGTGTTTTAGTGCATGCATGTGTGTATGCGTGTTTGTGTAAATATAATTAGCTTTTTTTATGTTAATATGTCGGCCCTAATAAATCTAATTAACCTTTAATCCGAGCTAAGCTGCGGAACATGTGGCTCTGTGTTGTGCTGTAACAGGTTGACATGCGGTTACATGTTCAGCTGCTTGATTATGTTCGACAGCGAGGGAGGAGGGTCACATCTCTGTGGAGAAATACATTCAACATTATTTGGCTTCAATTCAATGCAGCACTAACACCCACAGCATATGTATGTATTTCTATATTTATTTCCTATTTCCTGTAGCGCCATCATCAGGTCAAAATGTTAATTTGTCCAGTACTTTGGTTTATGACCAAATACCAGCAAAACTAATCACATTAGTTCACATCACCTCAGCTGTACTTTGTCTTTCATACTAATAGACTATAGATAGATACATAGATAGATAGATAGATAGATAGATAGAAGAACTAGAAAATATCTGGTTCTTCAATAAAAAGTAAAACGTACAAGCCTGTGGACATAAAAACTGTGGGGGACGACTACGACTCCCAAGGTATATTTCAGGAAGAAACATCTAGCTTACTAATGGCGGGAAGCAGCTAAAGATTATGATGTTGGGAAAACTGATTTTACACACTGCAGCTAACGCCTCCCATACACCAGAAGACTTTGGAAAAGACTTTGGTTTGCGTTATCTGCAATGACTGAGGCCGTAACGTTAGCTGGGTTAGATTTACGAGCTAGCAGACCGCTACCGAGGCATTTCCCTCGTCCCTACTTCAAACTTTCACCAGTTCACAGCAAGCGAGCGTCCGACTGCTGTGTGAGTCCCCTCCATGTTTACTATTTACCCGGTTTGATGCTTCCTGTTTGGCGGTGGAGAGAGCGCATCTATTGGTTTTTGACGATGTTCACATCACTGAACTTCACTATTTGCACGAGCCAAGACTAAAAACCTCCGATAATATTAAACCTTTGATTTTACTGGAAC